>JANAVB010015397.1:19609198-19831698 GCA_029216955.1 Iris pallida | reverse complement strand
GATCATTTTCTAAACTGTATATGTTGATTTTATTTTTCTAGTTAACTAAATTTGCATATCTTCATTAAATTTCGTTTTCGTCTCCTTGCTCGATGTTTTTATCGTGGTTTCTTATTAAGAAACTTTTCTATCTTCTCAAGCCTACCTATCATAGTCATTTCTTAATTTCGAGGACAAAATTTTGTAAGTTATGTAGGATGTAAACCCCCTAAACTTTTACAATATTTTTTAATTTATTTAATTAGAATAAGTACGGTATATATATATATATATATATATATATATATATATATATATATATATATATATATATATATATATATAATCTACCTATAGAATTTTGTATCCCGTGTTCTTTTTCGAACTTTCAAAATAGTTTTTTTTTCATTTAAATTTATTTTTACTTTGAAAATAAATTCCCTTTTACATTTCATAAAGAATATTATGTATACATTTCTATTGGATACGTAAAATAATTATTCTTAAAAAAATTATTATTTGAAATTATAAAGTTATTATCTTATTAATTTAAAAAGATTCATTTCAAAATTGAATTTGAAGATCCTAAATATATTTAAACGACAAAAAGATTTGGCAAACTATTTTTGAATAAGATTTGGATTTATACAAATATACTTTAAATTACTTTGATAAGTATTGAATATGCTTTAAATTATTTTGATGATATAAAATATTATTTTCAATTGTTATGACGATCAATTATTGGATTAAGATTTTGTTTATCTAGTTTTTAAATTTATTTAATTTAAATTAAGGGGTATACGTATCCAATAGAAATTCTAATCCTATTAGAATCATATATTTAATTATCTAAATCATTTCTTGTTTGAACTAATCATAATCCTATCCAAATTAGGTAATCCTAATGAAATATATATTGATTGAACCATAATCATATCCATGTTGATTGAATTCTAATCATATCCTAATTAACTAATTGCTACACATCATATATACCTATTGAGTCTATGAAATAAAATTATCTCTCATATTTATCTAATCCAAATCTTCTCTCTTTTCCGTCCAAAACAACCCAAAATTCATCATAAAATTCAGCCTCGTTTTTAACAAGCTATAGCAACTTCGCGAAGCCGTTGCGACCAACTCTGGACTCCGTTTCACCACCAATTTTTTTTTATTTGAACTGTAATGAGGTTAGCTTTGATAATATGTAATTTATGTTAACAAATTTGTAATATATATTTTTGTAAAATTATTTTAGTGTCAGTTGTCCAAAAATCATTGCGTCGTATTGTTTTCGATATTTAGGGAGACCTCAAACTCTGTTTCGTGATTCGTTTGATTTTTTTGAAAGCTGATACAAATATCTATAGCATAAAAAATCAAAAATTAATTTTAGATTTCATTTTGGGCCCATAAAATATTTAGTTACTACCTAGTAATGGTATATATATGGTATATATATAATATTGTGACTTGGACCCTACATTTATTTTAAAAGTTGGTTTAGAAATCCTAAATAAATTATTAAGCTTATTTTGACCTATGAAAATATTGTTTACAACCTAAAATTATATTTTGACAAATTATGAGTTTTAGGCCAAAAATAATTTTTCTAGATTTTCAAATATTTATCAAGAATATTTTGACTAATAAAATAAAGTTTTTAAATATTATGAATAATTTCTAAATAATTATAAATATTTTCTATGCAAATTTTCTTCGACTATCATCTGGATCGAGACTAATCGTGCGTTCTTACTCCCTTTTGCGATTTCGGACTTCTACATGTCGACTCCGGTTATTTGGACTACTTTGGACGTAGTCAGATCATCACACCACACCATGTAAGATACCTTGCCATTTTACTGTTTATTTACTTTTGCTTATCATATGCATTCATTCATTTATTTATTTTATACAATATAAATGGTTCTTCCAAAGCGTACTTATATGCAAATTATTGTTTGTAATATTTTTGTTATTTTATTTACTTCTATACACATTGACGTAGAGTTAAGATACTGTCCTTTGTTTGTGCTACATTAATTGGTATTGACACTTGTGTGCCACGAAGTCATGAGTTGCATATAGATTCGAACTTACGTAGCGACTGATCATCGGTGCGTACTGTAGAACCCTAGAGGGGGGGGTGAATAGGGAATTAAAAAATAAACTATAACAAATGATGCAATAAAGAGTAAGGAGTAGAAAGATCAAACGCAAACGCAAGGATGTATCCTGGTATCCTCTTTTGAGGCAATCCAGTCCCGGAACTCTCTCCGGCTTTAATCCACTATTATGCAAATAGTACACACGAGTTTGGATCCGAAGAACTCGCCAACTTCAACACGAGTTTGGATCCGAAGAACTCGCCAACTTCTACACACGAGTTTTCTTACGAAGGCTCGCCAACTTCAAAGAAAAGGAAAGGATGCTTTGATCTTCTAAACACTTGAAGATCGAAAGTAAAAGCTCTTGAGACACTCTAGCACTTTGGGTTGGATGACAATTGAAGATTAGGTAGAGTAGTAATGGTGAAGCTCTTTTGGTTGTTGAGAAAAATTAAAGCTTGGAAGAGATAGCCTTTAAGAGGAGAGACAAAGCCTCTTTTATACAAATCCAACATCATAAAGGCAATACAGCCGTCGAGCGGATTATCCGCCGGATTTCCGCAGAAATCCGTCGGATTATCCGTTCAACAGTAACGGTCACAAAAAGAGCCGTTGGATGCATTAAATGCATCTGTCAGATGCCGTTGGATTTGAATTTCAAGTTGCAAAAAGGTCAGGCGGATTATCCGTCGGATTTCAGCGGAAGTCCGGCGGATGATCCGAACTGTGGTCTCACAAACTTGCTGTGAGGGGTCCGGATGATCCGTCGGATTTCTGCGGATTTCCGTCGGATTATCCGAACTTCTCCTCACATACTTGCTGTGAGGGTTTCGGATGATCCGTCGGATTTCCGCGGATTTCCGTCGGATTATCCGAACTTCTCCTCACAAACTTGCTGTGAGGGTTTCGGATGATCCGTCGGATTTCCGCGGATTTTCGTCGGATTATCCGAACTTCTCCTTACAAACTTGCTGTGAGGTGTTCGGATAATCCGGCGGATTTATCCGGAAATCCGTCGGATTTTCCGTCTCCTCTGAATGACTTCTTCACCATTTCTATCTTTGTAAATGTCATCTTAGCAAAGTACGTACATGGATTCCTAGTAGAATACAAACTCTAAGGGAGCAGGAAGCGCCATCTTCTATGTAGACTTTAAGCAGGCTTCATAGTCTTTGGCAAAGCTGATGAAGGAGATATCCAGAGCTCCATGGTCTTTGATTAACTTCATTGAAAGGAGAGACATTCTTTTGTTTCCTGAGAGAAAAACAAACTAACGACGTACAAGGGTTATTGTGAACAATAATCAAAATCGATGTGCCAACAAACTCCCCCATTTTGATAATTGACAAATAATAAGAATGTAAATGGCTCCCCCGTAATAAAAGAATCTCCCCCTCAATAACTCAATATGATTTCTCCCCCTTTGTCAGTTAATCAAAGATGGAGAGAAGAACAGAATAAAATATGTAATAGAACAGAGAAACATACGAAAACTTTATTTCATAAGAGAAGAACCAGGGGTACAACTGAGGCTTTAAAAGCCCAAACTAGCACATAACTAAAAGACAGATTTCCAAAAGCCCCGTAGGACCACACAAAACACAAAGTAAAAGTCCCCGAAGGACCACACAAGACAACACTAAAAAGCAAGGTATCATCAACTGTCAGGTACCTGAGACGGGCCGGCCTCCTGATCCTTATCATCCCCGGTAGCAGAGGTGAAGGCGCCATAAGGATCGACGCCATCCGGGTACATGAAGCCATACACGTTCGGATCAGTGAAGCGAGGCCCCGAAAAGTCTGGATGAGGAGTATTAGGGTTGAGAAAGGGAGTGTGTTCCTCAAACATACGTTGTATGTAGTAAGCCTGGTCCATGAAGCCATGGTGGATAAGAGTGCCAAGTCCCCTAGTGTTGGCCTGAAGACGCTCATGGGTAGAGAGAGAGAGATCGGCAAACTTGCGATCAATGTAGCGGCGCACGTCAGGAGTGAGGATAGTCGCCGGAGGAGATGTAGGGCCGCCAGCAACAGCAGCAGGAGCAGGAGTAGGGGCAACAGCAGGAGCCGCACGACCACGTCCCTTGGATTTTGCAAGAGGGGTGGGACGAGGATCGCCAATCGGACAATGAGTCAAGTCGATACCATTTGCTTCAAGGATCATGGTGATGTACATACCGAAGAGTAGGGAACGATGAGGGGATTCTCTAATAAGCATCATGGTATAGATGATGGACTTGGATAGAGAAAAGGGTTGGCGTGCCACCAGATAATACATGCAAATAAGCTCCTCAGCCGTCAGGCTGTCCATATTCCCAGATTTCGGGGTGAGCGTATGGCACAGGATACGATGCATGTCATGGAAGAAGGGACTCAGATCCTTGTCCTCCGGTCGTTGAACGAGGGATCCGCCACAGATGTTAAAAAGGAACTCTTCATAACTCATGTCGGGAGAGAAGGAGATGTGGTCGATGGTGCCGGGAAGGGAGCGATGGACCTTGCGTTCATCGAGACCAAGGATAGTGGCCAAGGAGGCGGCTGTGACAGTGATCTTTACGCCACCAACCTTCGTCTCGAACTCCGGACCTTCCTTGGCGGGAACGAGATTGCAGTAGAACATGCGGATAGCATGTGGATAGAAGTCGACCTGACGCTCAAGGAGGGCGTCGATGCGGGAGAAGCGGAAGTAGTCGCGGTGGTCCTTGAAGTTGAGCCAGGAAATAGGTTTCCCGGAGCAAACAGGAGCTTTGTGGTAGAACGAAAACCATTCCCGGGAGTGGGAAGCAGATTTGAAGATGAGAGGGTTGTGGCCTTGCGTGGGAGGAGGCACAAACATAGCAAGGGTAGGAGGCTGAGAGGAGGAGGAGCTCCCGTCATGGCGTTGTCGTTTGGTGTGAGAAGCCATTGAGGAAGAGAGAGTGAGTTAGAGATGTTTGGAGAAGAATGGAGGAAAGGAAGGTAAGGGGATGAAGTTTATAATAGGTGGAGAGGTGTAAATGAAGGGGTGTAAAGGTTGGGAACGGATAGAGAGGAATGGGATCGGATAAAGAGGAAGGGAGGTGAAGAGAAAGCAGCCGACGCTTCGTTTTCTGCGCCTGTACCACGCAACCGGAAAATCCGACGGATTTATACGGAAATCCGGCAGAAAATCCGGATGAAGATAAGAACGAATTCAATGCGGGTAGGTGAACGGTCATGTCTAATTAATACCATAGCCGTTCGCGGCCGGGTTTGGCGGAGAACAATAAATACGGAAAATCCACCGGATTTCCGCTGAAATCCGTCGGATTTTCCGAACTCGCTCAAGAAAAGCTGCTGGAAATGAACGGAAAATCCGGCGGATTTGATCGGAAATCCTCCGGAAAATCCGAGAAGGTCAGAACAGTTTCAAATAGAGAAATCGAGGAGTCCGATTTCTCGACAAATAAAAGTGAAACGATCTTCAGAGAGAGGTTTGGTAAAAATATCAGCAAGTTGATGAGTGGTGTCAATGAATTCAAGACAAATGTCACCCTTCAGTTGATGATCCCGTAGAAAGTGATGTCTTATCTCAATGTGTTTAGTGCGAGAGTGGCAAATAGGATTCTTCGTGAGATTAATGGAGCTAGTATTATCACATTTAATAGGAATGCAATGAGAAGAAATACCATAATCTACTAGTGTTTGTGTCATCCAAAGAATTTGTGCACAACAACACCCTGCCGCTATGTACTCAGCTTCAGTGGTTGAAAGAGCGACAGAGTTTTGCTTCTTACTAAACCACGATACCAAGGACTTCCCGAGGAATTGACATGTGCCACTAGTGCTTTTTCGGTCAAGCTTGCATCCGGCAAAATTCGCATCCGAAAAGCCGTGAAGCTCAAAGGATGAGAATTTCGGATACCAAAGACCCATGTTAATGGTGCCTTTGAGATAACGAAAAATGCGCTTAACGGCAGTCAAATGTGATTCCTTTGGATTAGCTTGGTATCGTGCACACAAGCAAACACTAAACATGATATCCGGACGGCTAGCAGTTAAATAAAGTAAGCTACCGATCATACCTCTATACTTACGAATGTCGACCGATGTGCCATCTTCATCATTGTCAAGCTTGGTCGTTGTAGCCATAGGGGTCCTCATTGATTTGGATGATTCAAGGTCGAAACGCTTGAGGAGATCCCTTGTATATTTTGCTTGATTGATGAAGGTTCCTTTAGGTCCTTGTTTGATTTGGAGCCCCAAAAAGAAGGAGAGTTCACCCATCATACTCATTTCAAACTCTTCCTGCATAACTTTGGCAAATTCTACACAAAGTGTGTTGTTAGTAGAACCAAAAATGATATCATCAACATAAATTTGAACCAATAAGAGAGTCCCATCATGGGATTTAATAAAAAGTGTGGTGTCAACTTTTCCCTTTGAAAAATTGTGAGAAACAAGAAAAGAGCTAAGACGCTCATACCAAGCACGTGGAGCTTGTTTGAGGCCATAAAGGGCTTTATGGAGTTTGAAAACGTGGTTAGGAAATTGAAAATCTTCAAAACCGGGAGGTTGTTTAACATAAACTTCCTCCTTAATAATACCATTAAGAAAAGCACTCTTAACATCCATTTGAAATAGCTTAAAGTCATTAAAGCAAGCAAAGGCACAAAGCATACGAATGGATTCAAGACGTGCAACCGGAGCATAGGTTTCGTCGTAGTCAATGCCTTCCTCTTGGTTATAGCCTTGAGCAACCAGTCGGGCTTTGTTACGAGTCACTAACCCATCTTCATTTAGCTTGTTGCGAAACACCCATTTAGTTCCAATAATGGGATGATTGCTAGGTTTTGGAACAAGTTCCCAAACCTTGCTTCGCTCAAATTGATTAAGCTCCTCTTGCATAGCTATCATCCAAAATTTGTCAAGAAAAGCATCATTAACATTTTTAGGCTCTATTTGAGAGATGAAAGCCACATTGGCACAAAGATCACGAGTGGCGGATCTTGTGCTAACACTTGAGGAAGGATCCCCAATGATGAGCTCCTTAGGGTGATTGGTGACAAATCTCCATTCTCTTGGGAGATCCTTTGGAGGAGGCTCGAGAGGAGGAGACTCTTTTGATGGGGTCACAACTTCATTGTGAGATGAAGAAGGACGATCCTCAATAGAGGAGTTCTCCAATCCAAACGAGATGTCATCAATATCCTCGGAGGAGGAGAATGTAGAAGAGTTGAGTTCATTAAAAGAGACATTGATTGACTCTTCGACAACAAGACTTCTTTTATTAAAAACACGAAAACCTTTGCTATGAGTAGAGTATCCAAGGAATATTCCTTCATAGGCTTTTTCTTCAAACTTGCCTAGGTTATCCTTGGTATTCAAAATAAAACAATTACAACCAAAAACCTTGAAATATTCAATAGAAGGAATTTTGTTAAACCAAAGCTCATAAGGGGTCTTCTTAGTAATAGGTCTAATTAAGACCCTATTAATAACATGACATGCCGTATTAACGGCTTCCGCCCAAAAATATTGAGGGAGCTTATATTGGTTTAACATGACCCGGGCCATATCGCCAAGGGTTCTATTCTTTCTCTCCACAACACCATTTTGTTGAGGAGTACGGGGACAAGCAAAGTCATGTCCAAAACCATTCTTTTCACAAAATCTTTTGAAATCAACATTATCAAATTCACCTCCATGATCACTCCTAATCTTGTTAATAGAAAAACCTTTCTCATTTTGAACACGTTTACAAAAGGCAACAAATTCACGAAAAGTATCACTTTTGCAAGCAAGAAAAATAACCCAAGTAAATCTTGAAAAATCATCAACTAAAACAAAGGCATAGAGTTTGCCACCAAGGCTAGCTACTCTACTAGGCCCGAAAAGATCCATATGAATAAGTTGAAGGGGTCTTGTGGTACTCACAGAGTTGATGGATTTGAAGGATGACTTGGTCAACTTACTTTTCTCGCATTCTTCACAAACCATATCCTTCTTGAAGGGGATACTAGGAAGTCCTCGTACAAGCTTCTTGGAGGCGAGGCGAGAGATAGTATCCATGTTGGCGTGTCCAAGCCTCATGTGCCAAAGCCAACTCTCATCGTTCTTTGCGACTAGGCACCTGTCATTGTTAGTACCTTCAACAAGATAAAGAACATAAATATTGTTTTCTCTAATGCCTTCATACACAATAGTTCCATTGGAGCTATCGGTAATGTAGCATTTGAGTTTAACAAACTTGATATCATAGCCATTATCGGTAAGATGGCTAATACTAAGGAGGTTATGCTTGAGATTTGTAACAAGACATACATTATTAATACAAGGATAAGGAGGAGAACCGATATTACCATTTTCAATAATATAACCTTTTAGATTGTTACCGAAGGAGACGCGTCCTTCCTTCTTCATCGATAGCGTTGTAAAAAGTGAAGCATCACCGGTCATGTGCCGTGAACAACCGCTATCGAGAATCCACTTGCTTCTAGCATGAGAAGGATTCGTCACCTACAACATAAGTTGAAGATGAACAATTTGGTACCCATGATCTTGTGGGTCCTTGAGTGTTAGTCTTAGGAACCCATTTAAGAACTCTCATGTCAACTTGTTTTCTTGTATAACAAAATTAGACGTATGACCAATCAAACCACAATAGTTGCACAATAAAGAGGATCTAGAAGAAGAAGTGTGAGTGTTGTGCATATGTGAGTTTCTAGTGTGAGATGTTCTACCATGAGTGTTATGATGATAGTAAAAAGCATGATGAGGAGTTTTCTTTTTAACAAAAGGTCCTTTTCTAGTGTTAGAAGAGGAGTTGTGTGTAGTGTTCATGTAATGGTTATGCCTAGCATTGTGATGAGTGTGAGGGTGTCTTGGAGCATGCATGTGAGTGGTATTCTTATTACCTAAATTCTTACTTCGTGTAAGAAGATCATTAAACTTAATAGAGGTGGAATATTCTCTTCTATTAGCATCTTGACATTTGCGCATGGCAAATTCATAGGAGCTTCTCATGGATTGAATCTCATCATCCTTTTTCTTGATGGTGTCAAGAGATTCTTGAAATTTGAGTCGCAAAGACTCCATTTCATCCGTGTCGGAAATAGGAGATTTTCCCTTCACATCAATGATGATGTTTGAGAGCCTCTCTACTTCAAGTTGAAGAGCCTCAACCTCCTTGAGAGATTTCTTGTATTTATTCCGAACACCTTTGTGTTCTTCATGTAATTCAAGAATGGCTTTCTCCAAATCATCATAGGTAAGAGTGTTTAAAGAAAAATCATCAAGTACCTCATCGGTTGCCATGAGACAGACGTTGGCATTGTGTTTGCACTCCTTGTCGTTGTCGGAGTCGCTAGCGTCGCTTTCACACCAAATGCTAGTGTTGGCGAACTTTCTAGAGGATGAGCTTCCCTTGCTAGGTTTCTCGTACTTGCTTGAGTCTTTTCGTATCATCGGATAATCCCTCTTGATGTGTCCGGGTCTTCTGCATTGATAGCACGCCGGTTCTTCTTCATTGTCCCGTCTAGAGCGGTTGGCCTTGTTGAACTTTAAGAACTTCCGGAAGTGCTTAGCTGTGAGAGCTATTTCTTCATCGTCATCCGACTCATTGTCGTCGGAGCTATCCTTGGAGTAGGACCTTGAAGCTTTGAGAGCGAGAGTCTTCTCTTTTTCTTTGGTCTTCTCCTTCTCCTTCTCTTGAATGGAGGATTCCTCTTGATCCTTTATGTCGAGCTCGTGAGTCATTAGCTTACCCATGAGGGTCTCTAGGTTCATGACGGTTAGATCGTTCCCCTCAATGATTGCGGTAGCTTTAGGACTCCAAGCTTTTGTCAATCCTCTAAGAATTTTCCTTATCTTTTCATGAGCGGGATATTCCTTTCCAAGAGAAGAGAGAGGGTTAATAATGTCACCAAATCGAGTAAACATGCTAGCAATAGATTCATCATGCTTCATTTTAAAAGACTCATATTCTTGCGTGAGTCTACTAATCTTGGATTCCTTCACTTGTGAAGTTCCCTCGTGTGTGACTTCAAGTAACTTCCAAATCTCATTGGAAGTCTTGCAAGTAGAGATCTGATTGAATTCACTACTGTCAAGGGCACAGTAAAGAGCATTCATTGCCTTGGCATCTCGACAAGCAAGCTTCTTAATGTTTTCGGCAAGTGTTTCCCGAAGGGTGTCAGAAGCAATATCCTCAATAGCTCTGGAAGGAGTAGGAAGGCCATTTATCACGCAATCCCATAAATCGAAATCTATGGACTTGAGATAAATGCCCATCCTAATCTTCCAGTAGTTATAGTTGGTACCATCAAATAGGGGAGGCCTATTTGTGGAGTGTCCCTCATTGTGAAACGTGTTGATGCTAGGGTTAGAGGCCATGGATCACTCAAGGGTGTAAATCCAAATCAAGAGAACGAAGCTCTGATACCAATTGTAGAACCCTAGAGGGGGGGTGAATAGGGAATTAAAACATAAACTATAACAAATGATGCAATAAAGAGTAAGGAGTAGAAAGATCAAACGCAAACGCAAGGATGTATCCTGGTATCCTCTTTTGAGGCAATCCAGTCCCGGAACTCTCTCCGGCTTTAATCCACTATTATGCAAATAGTACACACGAGTTTGGATCCGAAGAACTCGCCAACTTCAACACGAGTTTGGATCCGAATAACTCGCCAACTTCTACACACGAGTTTTCTTACGAAGGCTCGCCAACTTCAAAGAAAAGGAAAGGATGCTTTGATCTTCTAAACACTTGAAGATCGAAAGTAAAAGCTCTTGAGACACTCTAGCACTTTGGGTTGGATGACAATTGAAGATTAGGTAGAGTAGTAATGGTGAAGCTCTTTTGGTTGTTGAGAAAAATTAAAGCTTGGAAGAGATAGCCTTTAAGAGGAGAGACAAAGCCTCTTTTATACAAATCCAACATCATAAAGGCAATACAGCCGTCGAGCGGATTATCCGCTGGATTTCCGCGGAAATCCGTCGGATTATCCGTTCAACAGTAACGGTCACAAAAAGAGCCGTTGGATGCATTAAATGCATCTGTCAGATGCCGTTGGATTTGAATTTCAAGTTGCAAAAAGGTCAGGCGGATTATCCGTCGGATTTCAGCGGAAGTCCGGCGGATGATCCGAACTGTGGTCTCACAAACTTGCTGTGAGGGGTCCGGATGATCCGTCGGATTTCCGCGGATTTCCGTCGGATTATCCGAACTTCTCCTCACATACTTGCTGTGAGGGTTTCGGATGATCCGTCGGATTTTCGCGGATTTCCGTCGGATTATCCGAACTTCTCCTCACAAACTTGCTGTGAGGGTTTCGGATGATCCGTCGGATTTCCGCGGATTTCCGTCGGATTATCCGAACTTCTCCTCACAAACTTGCTGTGAGGGGTTCGGATAATCCGGCGGATTTATCCGGAAATCCGTCGGATTTTCCGTCTCCTCTAAATGACTTCTTCACCATTTCTATCTTTGTAAATGTCATCTTAGCAAAGTACGTACATGGATTCCTAGTAGAATACAAACTCTAAGGGAGCAGGAAGCGCCATCTTCTATGTAGACTTTAAGCAGGCTTCATAGTCTTTGGCAAAGCTGATGAAGGAGATATCCAGAGCTCCATGGTCTTTGATTAACTTCATTGAAAGGAGAGACATTATTTTGTTTCCTGAGAGAAAAACAAACTAACGACGTACAAGGGTTATTGTGAACAATAATCAAATCGATGTGCCAACACGTACAAGCCGTACGATAGGTATAACTGCTAAGAGACATGCATGTTAGATTGGTTTAGTAATTATTTGAGGTATAGTGTCCTGGATGCGACATAAATAGGTGCATAAGGTGGGAAAGGCAGTTCATTAGCGTACAGACCACAATTACACATTCACTTTCAGTAACCCGGAAGCTCCGCTGAAGATACGGTATAAGATGACAATCTCAGGTTGGCCACTGACATTATTGGAATGTTATGTGCTTGGCCCCTGGTGCACCTCAAGTGGGGACTATGCCGATCCCATTATATCCAGAGTGCCCAACCGTTGAAGGTTTGTTATTAACTGCATATTTACAATAGAATAGTTAGGTGACCTTTGTTGATATCTTGTCACACCCTATTTCAATCGTGGCAAAGGGCAGTGTCTCATCACAGAATAGTGTGTCCTTGTTTGGTTGTAGGAGTGGCCTATGTTAGGTTTATATACTAAAAGCATCACTTTTGTAGTAACCTTTTTTCCTTAAATTTTGAATGAGAATCATTTGGGCAAATGTTTGCATATTGTATTTGTTGCAAGTGTTAACGCAAATGTCTGATATTCTATATTGTAGATATTATGGTGTGTGGTGTCACACAGAAGATAATATTATCAGTTCCCTATGGTGTATATAAATAGTTCACAACCTATGGACTTAGACAATCTATTGAAAAGGTTGTAGTGTAATCTGGTATTAGTCTATATTGACTATAGGTTTACACTAGTACACTTTGTGTGTATTGAACATGACCACTTGAGTTTGTTCTCTTTGTACTGACTACATATGAGAACAAACACCTTTGTTATTATGGATGCTTGTGCTCTTAATCCGGATATAATAACAGACATGTATATGCAGTGTGCATTACTTTGACTCATGAAAGAGTAAGATTCATTATGGATCAATAACCTCTATGAATTGGATAATAACATTGTATGTATGATGGACTGTTGATTATAAATGGAATCCATGTCCCGGTACATCGGGTTGATCATGTCCCCTTAAGGAGCTCATAAGGATTGTCATATAAACCCTGCTGGTGGATTATATCCGACATGACAAATAAAGTTGAACGATACTACTTAAGGATAAAAGAGGTCGAATCAATATAGTTGTCAGTAACTTAATTTAATTGACGGACATACGATATCTTAACATGGGAAGCCAAACGAGCATATAATAAAAGGAGCCAACAAACATAATTTGGGATTAGGGAGGTAGTGCAACAATAGCTCATTAGTGGACCGAGCTATTGTTAATGGACCTGGATTGTGTGTTCGGGCTGAACACGGAATATCCAGATCCGTTATGAGGCCTAACCCTAATTTCTCCTCATGGTCCCTACCATAGCCTATATATATCCTCTATTCTCTGGTCGTCATATTACTGATCAGAAATCTGAAGCTTTTTCTAAATTCATGATTCACGTAAGGAGAGAAAGAGAGGGCTGCCAAGGAGAAGAAAAGGTTGGAAGATCGTCGCCCACACGACGTCCAACTCGAGGAAGGAATACGTGTAGAAGATCTTGGGGTCGTCCGCTCGAGATTGCCAGGAATTACTTTTCTTCTTTCCATCGCAGGTATAATTCGTGAACCCTAGTTTCCGCCTATGAAGGGTTAGAACACGTATTAAATCTGTTGAACTTTCTATCGATCAATACGCACACCAAATTAAGGGTCATGGGAATCCCCATTTCTATCAGCCTATTGTTTCGATGATGGGATACTGTGTCTTTTTATGATAAAGAATATTTTTCTTTTTTCATGACTTTGTGACATATCTTATATTCAGCTTATATGGCATATTTTCTATATCTTGTTACGTCCCTCTAAGGACCTAATAATCTCTCCAGGTGTAGATGTTATTAACTTTTCACAGCAGTTCCAACCAAGTTCGTGATCTTTTCTCTCTATCCAAGAGGTCTTACTTTGGATCATCCTTTACTGCTTATGATTAATTCATTTTTCTTTCTTTCTAGTTTAATACTTGGTAGTGGATTTGTCTCCATCCAGCAACTTGTACATTGATATTTTTATATTTGATTATATAATGGCTTTGTTCTTTTATTTGTGTGGATGAGATTTAGTGAGCAATGACTATCAATATACTGTACTTACAGCTTACGTGTATTTATTATACGACTGGCATGTACGCTACCTAGTCCTATGTACTTTAGGACTGGGGTGTTACATGAGCCTACTACACACATACCAATGGTGTCCTACTCAATTGAGTCCCCTTGTGCTATTTATTTTCAAATGGCACACAAGACCCATAAAATAGCTTTTCGAAGTTAATTTCGATTACATAAACCCTATAAGCCGAGAACTAGTTCAATTAGCCTTGGTTAATCGTATAATAGGCCACCATAATTAATTATGGTGAACATATATTGATTTTTAGAGGTTTTTGTACAGCCATAAAGGGTTTGAGACAACTCACCATTGACTTTCCAAATATAGAAACTCAATATTAATCCATTGATTCAATTATGCATATCTTTTAAATGGTACAACCAAATCTCATCAAATTTTCTTATAACTCTATCTACCCAAACTCTACCCAAAAATATTATATATATATATATATATATATATATATATATATATATATATATATATATATATATATATATATATATATATATATATATATATATTTTATATATATATATATATGTATGTTTCATGGCCGGCAAAACCAAGCCATACCTAAGTAAAACCCCGACCCCCTGCTTGGAAACCGTCGGTCTATACAACCCTAGCCCCCAACTCCACCATCTTTTGCCATCTTTTAATCCCTCCACCACCTATCTCACAACCCTAAGACACCTATCTAACGTTCTATCAAGTCCTCGAAGAGCCATGGCAACTTTGTGTGGAGTTGCAGAATTTAGAAGTCACCCGGAGTTGGGTTCCAAGTCTGAATTCGTTCTAGCAGGTATCTTATTTTCTATCTAGGGTTTCATTTACTTATCGACCATATCTTTTTATGAAACTAAAACTAATCGAAAGATATGTGTCTATTTTCATGTCCAATTGGCCGCCCACACAATTTTTTACGGTTTGGCCAAGGCGTCGGTTCTACAGAAAGGTGTCCAAAATATACTAGTTCTGTTGTGAGCCAATATGCATCCATTTTCAGGCCACTTCGACCTTTTGTATATTTTTGTTAAGAAACTAGATTTTCTAAGCTTTCCAATGCATATACTTTTGCAGCGTTTTAGTTTTGTTTACTATTTATTAAAATCCAGATATTTTACCGTATTAACAAAACACCAAATTCTATGAGTTATATGTGTTCAGTTGATTTGAAACTTCGTATACCAGTACCAAAATAATTGTTGTGCATGTTATGATAAAAAACCTATTTTTACATAATTATAATATTTTTTTAGAATTAATATTTATTAAGAATTTGTCGTCTCGGGAGCCAAACCATGGAATAAGTCTATGCATATTGATGTAGAATCAATATAAGGCTTGTGTACATATTTTTTTGTAGATAAAATATATTATTTATTATTATAGAATATTTATAAATATTTTTCTAGAATTTAAGTAATATTTTTATGTTAACAAAATATTACTTTTATAGGTAGATTTAGTACTATATATGTAATATTAAGTAGAATAGCCATATGACTAGTTTTGATATAAATATATTATTAAGGTCGATATATGGTAAGTCCATATATAGTAAGTTATTAGTGTATTATTAATAGTAGAATATTTATTATAGGCATACGAGACCGAGGTAGCGAGGACCTTGGAGCCGAACCGTCGTACTCATAGTTAGAAGTTGCAGACAAGTGTACCATACCATTGCTACATTTTTTTATTGTTGTTCTTTTACTTTGTTTATCATGACATAGGATTGGTCGATACTTTAGAGTCTGAATCTCATGCATAGTGCCATGTCATTTTATCGACGCCGAGTATCGACACTATGCATCGCGTTTCATTTAATCGTGTTCATTAACACGATAGACCACAAGACACTGACACGAATCATAATACGGAGTAATACACGAGTATTTGTGGTTTGGAATTCGTGATAGGATACTAGATTGCTACTTGCACTTGTGATACTTGCTAGACTGGACTTGACTTAACTTACTAGATTCTAGACATGGGGTAGGAAGAATGTGACTGCAGTATCAGACTCTTTTCTAGTTGGCCTATTTTATTCTAGTGTGTCATTGTCTCTATAGCAGAGCCTTAGCAATTATTTCTAGTTTGCCCTTGGTTCTACGATACGGTACTTGGGGCAATAGCCCGTTGAGGAGCTTGTGAGCCTTAGTAACAAATTCTGATATTCCAGTACATGTTCGCACATGCATAGCACGTAGACCGGATACATTAGATTGTCTTAGATCATATTTTTTATATTTGTACATTGGCATGTATATTATGTACCTTGCTATGTCCCTTGAGGACCTGGTGCTCTCTCTAGGTAGTTGACAGAACGGTGTTGGTTTGCTGATCACGATTGTCATGACCCGCTCCCACTTTTTAGGATACGAGTACATAGCCAAGTCATAATACGTACCATGTCATTTTATCGATTGTCATGCTCTCTCTAGGTAGTTTATCATGCATAGTGCCATATCATTTTATCGATGTCGAGTATCGACAATATGCATCGCGTTTCATTTAATCGTGTTCATTAACACGATAGACCCCAAGACACTGACACGAATCATAATACGGAGTAATACACGAGTATTTATGGTTTGGAATTCGTGATAAGATACTAGATTGCTACTTGCATTTGTGATACTTGCTAGACTGGACTTGACTTGACTTGCTAGATTCTAGACTTGGGGTAGGAAGAATGTGACTGCAGTATCAGACTCTTTTCTAGTTGGCCTATTTTATTCTAGTATGTCATTGTCTCTATAGCAGAGCCTTAGCATTTATTTTCTAGTTTGCCCTTGGTTCTACGATACGGTACTTGGGGCAATAGCCCGTTGAGGAGCTTGTGAGCCTTAGTAACAAAGTTTGATATTCTAGTACATGTTCGCACATGCATAGCACGTAGACCGGATACATTAGATTGTCTTAGATCATATTTTTCATATTTGTACATTGGCATGTATATTATGTACCTTGCTATGTCCCTTGAGGACCTGGTGCTCTCTCTAGGTAGTTGATAGAGCGGAGTTGGTTTGCTGATCATGATTGTCATGACCCGCTCCCACTTTTTGGGATACGAGTACGTAGCCAAGTCTAGCCTATGCCACAGCATTGGCGGTAGCGCGCTGTCTAGGTCTCAATGTTAACTCAAATACAACAAATCATATATAATTGCTCATTCACAATAACTATTTTATTTACAAATCCAATAATACAAAAAAAGATTTTTAGGAACAAATCCACTAAAATTTAAATAAAAGAAACTAACTAATCTATCTAGAATCTAAGGTCAGCCTCCAATTTCTCTATGTCCCCCGTATATTCCATAGCGCAAAACTAGGAACATGGCAAGTCACCTGCAGCAATTGTCATGCCCCGCTCCCGTAGGAGCGATCGTCCTCGCTAAGGCGTGATGCCGCACGAGCCTAGATTGCGCTCGTGCAAGGCAGGTTCCATAACGGCCGATTACAGCGGCGGCGACAGGGTCGTCGCACAGAAGTCCCAAGCAGATACATTGAATATGCAGCAGAAATTTGAAACAAGAACACATGAACGTGAGTCATTCAAAAGAAACTATTTTATTAATATTGAATACAAGATTACATTTGTGGGCGCAAGGCCGAATTACAAGTCTCTCGTGCTCACTTTTCTCTCATTTACAATTCACTCTGCTCTCTCTCATCTCTCGATACAATATTTGATGTCAGCGGAAGCTTCGGAAGGCGATGTCCATACATTATGTCCTGTATAAGTCTTCAATCCATGCGGTCGCACGCTTCGAGTCGCCAAGGAACTCTGTGCCTCGACGCATCCAAGCGAGCTCCGCGCCACGAGCTTTGTAACACCCAGTTTTCCAGATGAGGGTATTTTTGAGATTTTGTAATTATAATTATTATTTATTGATATTTATTTCACATTATGATTTTTGGTGATTTTTAATAATTTCTAATCTATTTAAAAACTGGTTTAAGTCATGACTTATGATTTTGGTGTGCAGCTAGTGAAATCGTAGAGACTGCATGACCTAGAGCCTAACCATATCATTAGGATGATTTAATTATCATTTTTAGCCTAGGGGTATTTTGGTCATTTTAACTTATTTGAATTAATTGATGATTTATTGAATTGGTAAATTTTAGGTTGACTTGACTTGTTGAGACCTAGAAGCTAACCCTAGCCATGGTGACCCTAGTCTAACTTAGGTTAACCTACTTTTAGTCATTAGAAACTAATTTTAGAATGAGGGAATTTGGTTTAGTGAATTTAAGTCATGGTTTATAGTTTCATGAAATGGCTTATGACTTCATGACTTGATTAATCATAGCTTAAGCCCATGGGCCAATTTAGGAAACCCTAACCCTAATTTTTACAACTTATGACCAGCCACTAGGGCTCCCCCTTCCCTATAAATATTCTCCTCCATGTTCTTGCCTCTTTTATTAAATTTTTATAAGTTTGAAGAAAGAGGTAAGAGCCTTCTTTCCCAATCCATAACTTCCTCATTTCAACTCCTTTTTGGCTCAAATCTTTTGCATTGGGTTCTAATTGATCCCTACTTTATGTTCATAGAGAGAAATCTTAGGTTTGAATCAATTTGGGAATATTGGCTAGCAAGGAGATTTCCCTCTTTTGAAGCTTTTCTTGGGAATTTCACCAATAGGTAATTGAACCCTAAACTCAATAATTTTTTGATCTAATTGTATATTTAGGAAGCCCTAGGTGTCCCCTAGCTGTAGGACTTGGTTTCGTGTCAAGGTAGATTCATTTCGTATTCGTATCGGACACGTATCAGTTGTACTGTTGAGTGTTTGATTAAATGCCACAAAGGGTTAAAATTTGATATTTTTGAAAAGTATTTGAATGGATTTGTTGTATTATATATATGTATTGATTTCGTGATTGACTGAGCACGAATCCGTGTCTTTGTCGTGTACAAATATGTGTTAGACAAACTGTGCGCTGGCCCGACCGAGTGTCCTGCTACTCGAGCTTCGCAGCGGACACGACACAGTGCGGTTTTGCATGAAACTTGGTGAGCTCATGGGGGCAATGTCTGCGAGCATGCCCCCAAGGTCCCATCAAAATTCGTGCAGTGGTTTGGGAGAAACCATGGCTGTACTGGCCATGCACTGGCCGCGCGAGCACTATCAGAGACCTCTGATACGTGTCTCGTGCTCAGGACACGCGACTCGTGGACACCTCGTGTCGAGTCCAGTGTGTAGCCCTAGTGTTGGGCTACACGTAGGTATGACCACGAGGCGTGTCGAGCTTGGTGTCGTGCTCACGAAACCTGGACACACGCGCACTACACTGTATTTACTGACTTTTTCTCTGTGTTTAGTTTTTTATATAGTTCAGAGTTAATGTTATTTAAATTATTAAAATATGTGAGATAGTGTTCATTTAATGATGTGTGATGTAAATGACTGCTTGGGAATGATTTTTCATTGGCTTGGTCGAGGATTGCATGGTTGATTGGAAGTTGGTTTTATTTCTCCTAAAAACATCCTGAAAATCACTGATACCTACATTTCGATTCTGAATCCTAATATTTAATTCCCTAATTTAACTGATTTTGTAATGTTAATTGTCATGGTTAGATTCATATATAATGTTTATTAGTTACTTAGATGCTAGTGTTTATTGTGTTAGAGGATTGAAAATGGTTTTCAAAAATAGGATGATTGGATGGGTTGATACATGAACTGTCACACTGAGAATCTGAGATTACCTATGACTAAATCCTGAGATGAACACCCACACTCACACCTGTACTGACCTACATTGTACTGAGATTACACCATGTTCACACACACACACAAGCATGTGCCACATTGCCTTCACACACTCACTCTCTACACACAGGTATGCCTAACTGAATACTGTCACTCAAGCACTCACTCATTCACTGTTTTTTTTGAGAATGAATTGGATTAGGTTATAGAGATTTTGAATTAGTTGATTTGAGTTGATTGAGTTTTATTGAATTGAGTAATCAATGAAAACTGGAATGTGAGGTTGGGTTTCAACCGTAAAGTGACTGATACATTGTTAATTAGTTTTCCTAAAACATTGAATCCATTTCAATCCTACTCCTAACTAATGTTTTCAATTGTCAATGATCCCACAGGTTTGAGTATTCAGGACTAGTTCAATGTTTCTTTTAGATTAGGCTTTTGATATGGAGATGGGATTTTGGTCAATATGTTAAATGTTAATATTTGAACTGTCATTTCCTGAGATTCACTCTACACACACATATCACTGATTTGGTTTTTCTGAGTTTAATTACCTATTTAACTATTTTAATGAGGTTTATGATTAGGATTAGTTCACCTATATATGTGATAGATGATGGGATTTGAATTTGGTGTTTGGAACTTATGTGTAAATCTGTCACACTGTGGGATGATTTAATATTTTCATTTTAGATTAGATATAGGATATGTTAGGTTCAGTTGCCTTTGGGTTTAGGTAGATCCTGTAGTGTGTTAGTTACATGTTAGATAGGACATGTATCTTAGTGTCTTGGTAGGGTTTAGTTAGATGTTAGTATCAGATCAGTGGACTTGGTTAGTTAAGAGGCTTGGCTTGTTTGGTTGCATTGCATGTTAGAAAATGCAAGCATATGTAGAACAGTGGCAGCTGCTCTTGGACAGACAAGAGCCTTGCTTGGCCTTGCCATGCCTTGGCAGTATACAGCAGTAGGCAGAGCATTATCTGCACTTGCATTAGCAGTGCAGCTATGGTACTGCAGGCCTTAGCTCATTAGCATTTGCAGCATACAGAAGGCAGCATGCAGAAGACAGCAAGCAGTGGCATAGCAGTAGCAGTAGAAGGAGCAGTGAGCAGTGGGAGCAATGGTTAGCATTGCATGGCAGCAGTGCTTTGGCTTGCCCTGCCTTGGTTGTATTTTGCAGCAGCTTGGCTTGGCTGAGATTCTAAGAAATATCAGGGAGGGTGAGGTCCTAGTATTGGGATATGGTATGTATTGGTATATAGATTAGGCTTGTATAGGGTTGTATATATGAGGATGAAATTGTGATGAGGAAAAGGAAAAGAAACAGTGTGGAGTTGTATGTGAGAGAGAAAGTTTAGATTTGAGGCTATGTGTTTGTATGTGAGGAGAGGTATATGTGTATATGAATGAGGGGTATTCAATTGAGTCATGTGGTGGGTTTGGGAACAATTGTGATAGGATAGATACATAGGTTGGTTTATTTATATTATGGTATGCATGTGTGTATACAATTATACCTATATATGTATGAATGTTTGACTTGAGTAGTTTTATGATATGGTTATGTAGGTTCATATATATATGGATAGGTATTGATGGTTCCTATATGTATATAGGATATATGTATATATGTGATAGATATAATATAGGGAATAGACTATATGATACCTAGGCTATATATGCCTAGGGCTATAGACTTTAGGTATGTATATACATTGTTATGTGTATAGAATATAGTATTAAGGTATCCTAGTTATACTAGTATATGGTTGGCGTTGAGATAGCCTTAGATAGAGTTTGACCAAACTCTAGATATTTGACCAATAGACTAAGATTGACCAATATTGACTAGAGTTGACCCAGAGTTGACCAAGTTTGACCTGGACCTAGTTTGACCTAGTCAGTTGACCAGGTTTGACTTAGAGTTTGACTTGGACCTAGAATTGACTTAGAATCATGTAGTTTGTATTGTATCATCATTTACCTCATTTTAAACATATTATAACCTGTATTACTCTGTTTAGGACATTATGACTCCGGTGTAGACATCTGATATTTTACTACTCTTTCAGAGTATCAGGCGAGTACATTCTCTGATAGTTCTCTCATTTACTTGTCAATTACTGTACTTCAGTTCTAGTTAGTTGTATGCGATTCTCTGTTACAACACGTATGGATATTTCTGGATTTATGTATATGACACACATTTATTATCTGGCCTTTATTACTGGTATCATCATTCCTGGCTTCTATTACTGGAATCACCTACTGAATTATTTACTGGTATCTTCATATTACTGGCTGGACTCATCTTGAATCATTGTGTCAGAATTCTGGATTCACTTATTGGGAGAAGAAATACTAGAGTAAGACATGTAGACATACCCCATTTCTGGAATCACTCTTTGCTGGAATCAAACTGGAATGATAGCCATCTCATACCCGGCCAGGTGTATGATGTGCCGGATTACCCATAGCCGTTTACATGTCGATCTCAGTATTTTAAAACACACTGCTAGAGTATAGGCTAGACTCACCCTGGAATCATTGATTACTATAACTGGAATCGTCCCTTACTGGATTCATCTTGTATTAGATTTATCCTATACTGGACTTACATTGGAGTTACACTGGTCTATATTGCTGCCTGGACTTTATACCATATTACCCTGGTTCAGCTAGTTCTATTTTTATAGTCTTTATTGCTATGATTCTTCTCTTGTTTAGTTATTTACTTTCCTTGCACTTTATCTGTCTTTCTTACCATCACCTGAATATAAACTGCCATTTTCATCAATACAACTGTCTATAACTGCTTTATAGTTCTCTGTCATTTACTTGGATTTTCTAGATGAGATGTGCTCGTTCATGTCCTGACTGGACCTGTTGTAAATTTTACAGATGATTGTCCCGAGGACACATGCCCTACATGTTATAGACCAGGAGATGGCTTAGCTACCTATGGCCCCGACACTCAGGAGTGATCGGGAGTTTAGCTAGTTTGTCTTATTTTAGTTTTTCTATTTAGAACTGGATTTGTATATATAGAATTGAGACTTGAGATGTATTTGAGATTGTTTGAGTTGTTATTATATCAGTAGTTTTGTTGTCTTCAATCTCTTAATTATATTTCAGTGATATCTTATCGTGCTTAGACTGTGATTGAGTTACACCATATCTTATACTTGTCCTCCGTTCGGAGTTGATCATGATGAGTACACTATATACTGCATGAGTTGATGGTTAGTTAGAGACTTAGAACAGCGTTCTACCGTCGACACTGCGGCGTAGGCTGGGTGCTGTAACGTACTCGTACCCTCACAGTGGGTGCACGTCGTGACACGTTTTTAGTGGTGGCCCATGCAGGTCGAGAGTCGCATTAGTGCGATATCGTGGTAGTACGGCGACTTAGTTGTATTGCTGCGAGCCTGTGATAGGACTGAGAGATAGGCTTTACCGGAGAGGCACTCAATCACATTTAGGAAGATTCTGCTTTAAATCATGCCATCTATATATCGTACTGATTTGCCCTCTTTGAAATAAACTGTCCTCCTTTGATATATCGATTCCTGCTCAGTATTGACTTCCTTGTTCGATCTGTCTTCAGGATGGTGGAGACACGATCACATCACTCTGGTACAGCAGTTGTTGTAGAGGGGACTGCCACCTCTCAGTCAGATCAGCAGGGTCAGGCGGCTGCAGCTCCTGCCACCTCTACTCATATTGAGACTTCAGCAGCAGCAGCAAGGGGTATGCCTCCACCAGCTCGGGGGCAGGATCCAGTCATCCCAGAGATGCAGTTCCAGCAGCCGCCGCCTACAGGACACGTGGATGCGGCACAGATGTTCGCTTACTTCCAGCAGTTTATGGACCGGCAGCAGGCCCGACAGGACCGAGGCATGGAGTTGGCCCTTACGGCAGTCGCAGCTCGACCAGTGATCCAGCAGCCGAGGACACTGGGGATAGAGCAGTTCCAGAAGATGAGCCCCAGAGACTTCCTGGGGACAGAGGGGATTTTATATGCTGACGAGTGGATCGAGCATATAGAGGAGATCTTTCGCCTGGCCCGGATACTGGCAGATCTCCAGATAGAGGCAGCAGCTAGCCAGATGCGAGATCTTGCTCGCACCTGGTATCAGTCAGACCCCAGGATAGAGGTAGCTGGACAGACTTGGGAGGAGTTCAAGGGCTTCTTCAAGAAGAAGTTCTTTCCAGATTCAGCGCTCAGAGCCTTGGAGTCGCAGTTCGAGAGCTTAGTTCAGGGGAGCCTGTCAGTGGAGGAGTACGCTGGGGAGTTCGGCCGCCTCAGCATATTCGTAGAGGGCTTGAGCGAGGCGGCGAAGGCCCAGAGGTTCCGGAAGGGTCTAGTCAAGGAAGTCAAGTCCTTGACCAAGGGCAACAGGGATGCCACTTTCGAGAAGATTTTGACGGAAGCTTTATTGGCTGAGGATGATCTTGAGCTGAGGCTCAAGAGGGGACGGGACGCTCACGGTACCAGCAGCAGCGGAGGCCAGGCCAAGAGGCCTCATGTGCAGATTCAGCAGACGCAGGCACCAGTGGGAGTTCAGCAGGTACAGCATCAGTATCGGGGTCAGGACCCGAAGGCGATTAGTTGTTTCTATTGCAAGAAGCCGGGACACATTTGGGAGCAGTGCAGAAAGAGGTTGAAGGTTTGCTATTTCTGTGGGTCAGCTGTCCACCAGAAGATAGATTGTCCCATTGCACCTCCTTTTGAGGAAACTAGGGCACCTGTAGCTCAGCACCAGAGGGGTGGAGTTTTTGCGATGGCAGCCGAGGAGACTGACGTCGCAGGTGATGGATTAGCAGGTTTGACCTTCTTGTTCTTCCTTCCCACTTTCATGTGTGATTTCCCTTAGTACCTGCCAGGATATTTCTTGTGATTGCTAGATAGTGTAGCTACCCTGCTCGAGACTGTGGAATCACGACCAGTAGGATTGTATTGCTTCGACTTTGATTGATTGGGGGTTTGACCTAGGAAAGGTGCGATCATCTTAATTTCGAGGACGAAATTTTTATAATGTGGGTAGGATTGTAACACCCAGTTTTCTAGATGAGGGTATTTTTGAGATTTTGTAATTATAATTATTATTTATTGATATTTATTTCATATTATGAGTTTTGGTAATTTTTAATAATTTCTAATCTATTTAAAAACTGGTTTAAGTCATGACTTGTGATTTTGGTGTACAGCTAGTAAAACCGTAGAGACTGCAAGACCTAGAGCCTAACCATGTCATTAGGATGATTTAATTATCATTTTTAGCCTAGGGATATTTTGGTTATTTTGACTTATTTGAATTAATTGATGATTTATTGAATTGGTGAATTTTAGGTTGACTTAACTTGTTGAGACCTAGTGAGCTAGCCTAGAAGCTAACCCTAGCCATGGTGACCCTAGTCTAACTTAGGTTAACCTACTTTTAGTCATTAGAAACTAATTTTAGAATGAGGGGATTTGGTTTAGTGAATGTAAGTCATGGTTTATGGTTTCATGAAATGGCTTATGACTTCATGACTTGATTAATCATAGCTTAAGCCCATGGGCCAATTTAGGAAACCCTAACCCTAATTTTTACAACTTATGACCAGCCACTAGGGCTCCCCCTTCCCTATAAATATTCTCCTCCATGTTCTTGCCTCTTTTATTAAATTTTTACAAGTTTGAAGAAAGAGGTAAGAGCCTTCTTCCCCAATCCATAACTTCCTCATTTCAACTCCTTTTTGGCTCAAATCTTTTGCATTGGGTTCTAATTGATCCCTACTTTATGTTCATGGAGAGAAATCTCAGGTTTGACTCAATTTAGGGATATTGGCTAGCAAGGAGATTTCCCTCTTGTGAAGCTTTTTTGGGGAATTTCACCAATAGGTAATTGAACCCTAAACTCAGTAATTTCTAGATCTAATTGCATATTTAGGAAGCCCTAGGTGTCCCCTAGCTGTAGGACTTGGTTTCGTGTCAAGGTGGATTCATTTCGTGTCCGTATCGCACACATATCAGTTGTACTGTTGAGTGTTTGATTAAATGCCACAAAGGGTTAAAATTTGATATTTTTGAAAAGTATTTGAATGGATTTGTTGTATTATATATATGTATTGATTTCATGATTGACTGAGCACGAATCCGTTCTTTGTCGTGTCCAAATCTGTGTTGGACACGCTGCGCGCTGGACCGGTCGAGTGTCCTGCTGCTCGAGCTTCACAGCGGACACGACACAACACGGTTTGGTATGAAACTTGGTGAGCTCATGGGGGCAATGTCTGCGAGCATGCCCCCAAGGTTCCATCAAAATTCGTGCAGTGGTGTGGGAGAAACCATGGCTGTACTGGCCTTGCACTGGCCGTACGAGCGCTATCAGAGACCTCTGATACGTGTCTCGTGCTCAGGACACGCGACTCGTGGACACCTCGTGTCGAGTCCAGTGTGTAGCCCTAGTGTTGGGCTACACGTAGGTATAACCACGAGGCGTGTCGAGCTTGGTGTCGTGCTCACGAGACCTGGACACACGCGCACCACACTGTATTTACTGACTTTTCCTCTGTGTTTAGTTTTTTATATAGTTCAGAGTTAATATTATTTAAATTGTTAAAATATGTGAGATAGTGTTCATTTAATGATGTGTGATGTAAATGACTGCTTGGGAATGATTTTTTATTGGCTTGGTCGAGGATTGCATGGTTGATTGGAAGTTGGTTTTATTTCTCCTAAAAACATCCTGAAAATCACTGATACCTACATTTCGATTCTGAATCCTAATGTTTAATTCCCTAATTTAACTGATTTTGTAATGTTAATTGTCATGGTTAGATTCATATATAATGTTTATTAGTTACTTAGATGCTAGTGTGTTATTGTGTTAGAGGATTGAAAATGGTTTTTGAAAATGGGATGATTGGATGGGTTGATACGTGAACTGTCACACTGAGAATCTGAGATTACCTATGACTAAATCCTGAGATGAACACCCACACTCACACCTGTACTGTCCCACATTGTACTGAGATCACACCATGTTCACACACACACACAAGCATGTGCCACATTGCCTTCACACACTCACTCTCTACACGCAGGTATGCCTAACTGAACAATGTCACTCAAGCACTCACTCATTCACTGTTTTTTCTGAGAATGAATTGGATTGGGTTATAGAGATTTTGAATTAGTTGATTTGAGTTGATTGAGTTTTATTGAATTGAGTAATCAATGAAAACTGGAATGTGAGGTTGGGTTTCAACCGTAAAGTGACAGATATATTGTTAATTAGTTTTCCTAAAACATTGAATCCATTTCAATCCTACTCCTAAACTAATGTTTTCAATTTTCAATGATCCCACAGGTTTGAGTATTCAGGACTAGTTCAATGTTTCTTTTAGATTAGGCTTTTGATATGGAGATGGGATTTTGGTCAATATGTTGACTGTTAATATTTTAACTATCATTTCCTGAGATTCACTCTACACACACATATCACTGATTTGGTTTTTCTGAGTTTAATTACCTATTTAACTGTTTTAATGAGGTTTATGATTAGGATTAGTTCACCTATATATGTGATAGATGATGGGATTTGAATTTGGTGTTTGGAACTTATGTGTAAATCTGTCACACTGTGGGATGATTTTATATTTTCATTTTAGATTAGATATAGGATATGTTAGGTTCAGTTGCCTTTGGGTTTAGGTAGATCCTGTAGTGTGTTAGTTACATGTTAGATAGGACATGTATCTTAGTATCTTGGTAGGGTTTAGTTAGATGTTAGTCTCAGATCAGTAGACTTGGTTAGTTGAGAGGCTTGGCTTGTTTGGTTGCATTACATGTTAGCAAATACAAGCATATGCAGAACAGTGGCAGCTGCTCTTGGGCAGACAAGAGCCTTGCTTGGCCTTGCCATGCCTTGGCAGTGTACAGCAGTAGGCAGAGCATTGCCTGCACTTGCATTAGCAGTGCAACTATGGCACTGCAGGCCTTAGCTCATTAGCATTTGCAGCATACAGAAGGCAGCATGCAGAAGACAGCAAGCAGTGGCATAGCAGTAGCAGTAGAAGGAGCAGTGAGCAGTGGGAACGATGGTTAGCATTGCATGGCAGCAGTGCTTTGGCTTGCCCTGCCTTGGTTGTATTTTGCAGCAGCTTGGCTTGGCTGAGATTCTAAGAAATATCAGGGAGGGTGAGGTCCTAGTATTGGGATATGGTATGTATTGGTATATAGATTAGGCTTGTATAGGGTTGTATATATGAGGATGAAATTGTGATGAGGAAAAGGAAAAGAAACAGTGTGGAGTTGTATGTGAGAGGGAAAGTTTAGATTTGAGGCTATGTGTGTGTATGTGAGGAGAGGTATATGTGTATATGAATGAGTGGTATTCAATTGAGTCATGTGGTGGGTTTGGGAACAATTGTGATAGGATAGATACATAGGTTGGTTGATTTATATTATGGTATGCTTATGTGTATACAATTATACCTATATATGTATGAATGTTTGATTTGAGTAGTTTTATGATATGGTTATGTAGGTTCATATATATATGGATAGGTATTGAGGGTTCCTATATGTATATAGGATATATGTAAATATATGATAGATATAATATAGGGAATAGACTATATGATACCTAGGCTATATATGCCTAGGGCTATAGACTTTAGGTATGTATATACATTGTTATGTGTATAGAATATAGTATTAAGGTATCCTAGTTATACTAGTATATGGTTGGTGTTGAGATAGCCTTAGATAGAGTTTGACCAAACTTTATATATTTGACCCAATAGACTAAGATTGACCAATATTGACTAGAATTGACCCAGAGTTGACCAAGTTTGACCTGGACCTAGTTTGACCTAGTCAGTTTACCAGGTTTGACTTAGAGTTTGACTTGGACCTAGAATTGACTTAGAATCATGTAGTTTGCATTGTATCATCATTTACCTCTTTTTAAACATATTATAACCTGTATTACTCTGTTTAGGACATTGTGACTCCGGTGCAGACATCTGATATTTTACTACTCTTTCAGAGTATCAAGCGAGTACATTCTCTGATAGTTCTCTCATTTACTTGTCAATTACTGTACTTCAGTTCTAGTTAGTTGTATGCAATTCTCTGTTACAACACGTATGGATATTTTTAGATTCATGTATACGACACACATTTATTATCTGGCCTCTATTACTGCTATCATCATTCCTGGCTTCTATTACTGGAATCACCTACTGGAATCATTTACTGGTATCTTCATATTACTGCCTAGACTCATCTTGAATCATTGTGTCAGAATTCTGGATTCACTTGCTGGGAGGGGAAATACTAGAGTAAGACATGTAGACATACCCCATTTCTGGAATCACCCTTTGTTGGAATCAAACTGGAATGATAGCCATCTCACACCCGGCCAGGTGTGTGAAGTGCCGGATTACCCATAGCCGTTTACATATCGATCTCGGTATTTTAAAACACACTGCTAGAGTATAGGTTGGACTCACCCTGGAATCATTGATCACTATAACTGGAATCGTCCCTTACTGGATTCATCTTGTATTAGATTCATCCTGTACTGGACTTACATTGGAGTTACACTGGTCTACATTGCTGTCTGGACTTTATACCATATTACCCTGGTTCAGCTAGTTCTATTTTTACAGTCTTCATTGCTATGATTCTTCTCTTGTTTAGTTATTTACTTTCCTTGCACTTTATCTGTCTTTCTTACCATCACCTGAATATAAACTGCTATTTTCATCAATACAACTGTCTATAACTGCTTTATAGTTCTCCGTCATTTACTTGGGTTTTCTAGATGAGATATGCTCGTTCCTGTCCTGACTGGACATGTTGTAAATTTTATAGATGATTGCCCTGAGGACACTTGCCCTACATGTTACAGACCAGGAGATGGCTTAGCTACCTATGGCCCCGACACTCAGGAGTGATCGGGAGTTTAGCTAGTTTGTCTTGTTTTAGTTTTTCTATTTAGAACTGGATTTGTATATATAGAATTGAGACTTGAGATGTATTTGAGATTGTTTGAGTTGTTGTTATTATATCAGTAGTTTTGTTGTCTTCAATTTCTTAGCTATATTTCGGTGATATCTTATCGTGCTTAGACTGTGATTGAGTTACACCATATCTTATACTTGTCCTCCGTTCGGAGTTGATCATGATGAGTACACTATATACTGTATGAGTTGATGGTTAGTTAGAGACTTAGAACAGCGTTCTACCGCCCACTGCGGCGTAGGCTGGGCGTTGTAACGTACTCGTACCCTCACAGTGGGTGCGGGTCGTGACCAGCTTCTACCTGTGCCTGCACATGAACACTGTGTGGGTGTCAGTACTCAACTATACTGGTGGAGTGAGCTTCTCGCCCACCATACAAAACCGACACGTTTATTTACTTTGTGCAGCTTAAATCCTTTCGATTGTCTTTCTAGTCTTGCCTTAGGATCAGTTTTAAGACTTGACGTCTAACCAACTCGACGTGCAACGATAGGGTCGTGCTACAATACCGTGTATTTCGATCGAGGCAGTACCTCATCGCCTAGGTACTTGACCGAACTTCAACTCGGGACGGCAGGGTCGTGCCATATTCTATTCGCAACTTAGACATATTCAAGACTGTGCTTTGCCGAGGAGCAACTTATGTGGGCTCGGCCGTACCAAGACTTTCACTTAAACTCAAGTTCACTAGGCCAATTCTCGTGCCAACGATTCAAATGCCAAAGACGACAACGGGACGACTCGTGCAGGTCGTGCCTCTAGACCTTGCTTAGACTTGTTCGTGCTTCAAGATTGAGGCCGCGCCTCACAACATATCAAGACTTATCACGCTACCGCCTTGCGGCCTTCTTGATCGACTCATTTGCTAACTTAGACAAGACTCATGAAACATAGTATTGATTCTATGAATATCCTGATGCCATCTATTGTGCCAAGCACGGTGCCTATACTGCAGCCCATTCTTAGGCCCAGACCTTGTGTTACCAACTAGACCAGCATTCAAGTTCTAGACTCAATCCAAAGGCATACACGCGGTGTGCCGCTATCTGCCGACACATCTACATGAGGAGGTCACTAGCAATGTCAAGCTATCTTGAACATGGCTCGTGGGATATCGGCCTGTACCTATACGGGTAGCTAGCCCGGTGGGGCCGAACTCTCCCATGCGGTCATCCAGCATCCTACTTTGAGCCACACTCGCTTTCCCCGGGCCGAATAATCCCGACGCCCCGGTGATCACTCGAGAAGACTACACCTTGTCGACAAGTTGTCCAATGACCATGCAAGTCTCAACTCGATCTAACCAATCCTTTCTTAATATGACCATGCATTCCTTCTTTCTATCAAGACTTAACGAGACTCCCTAGCCGCATGACCGATCTCGTGTGCGGGACATATCAAGACTTAGCGAGACTCCCAAGCCAGGGGACCGATCTCGTGTGCGGGACATATCATGACTTAGCGAGACTCCCAAGCCAGGGGACCGATCTTGTGTGCGGGACATATCATGACTTAGCGAGACTCCCAAGTAGCGGGACCGATCTCGGCGACAACCAGTCGCGTGGACTTCCTTTGTTCGTGGCAAGCTTTTCACTAAATCGATCGTAGCTCGTGCCTTAGACAGACCTGGTTCTATAGGCGACACTAACGCTCAAGTCGTATACTTATACGACGAGCCTTGTTCTCAAGGGACTACGCGACTTGACAACCGCAGATAGAGCGGGACAGTGCTAGAAATGGCTTCGATAGCCCAGCACAACTCTTGTCTAACTTATTCGGGCAACGACTCGATGAGCAAGGGCTGCGCCGAGCTACGGGTCGAGGGAACGTGCTAGGCACGGGGTCGACTTGGACAACCAACTTTTCGGGTGCCTAGACTTAAGCCAACGAGACGTACGAGATGACTTAACTTCGGGACGTGCGAAGGCTATGCCAAGCCTTGCGGGACGGGACCGTGCATGCTTTATTAGCATTCATGCGGGCGACGCCTATGACTTAGGCTATTTCAAGTATCGGGGCAACTTAACAACTTAAGCCAACTTCCTTCTCCCAAGCCACGGGATCGAAGGATCGAGTGTCATTTGAAAGCACGCTGAGCCGACTTCTATGAAGACCGTGGTGTTGGCCCAATGATTATATTGTGTTTTTGAATATGGCTAATCAGTTAAGTTTAAATGATGTCACTAATATTCATATACTCACTATCATGTTGCTACTTAAACTTAGCATTGTCCTAATTGTCCTATATTATATTGCTATGCTTGTATCATACTGCAACATATTTTGTTGGCCTAACATGCTACCATGTTGTTACTTAAACTTAGCAATGTCCTAATTGTCCTGTATTATATTGCTATGCTTGTATCGTACTGCAACATTTTTTGCTGGCCTAATATGTATTTGTAGACATGCAGTAAGCATGATCAAACATGATCAAACAGGACATAGGCAATGAAGAATTAATGATGGAGCGAAGACGGCGTCATACAAAAAGATTTCTCCGAACTGCCTAGCGACCTATCCGGGGCCTCGCATCGGGGGTTCCGCTGCCTGGTCAGCGGACAGGGGTCGAGGGGGCAGCGCCCCCCGTCGGGGGTTCGGGGGCGAAGCCCCCGAAAGGTATTCAGATTTCCAGATCTGTTTATCTTCGGACGACTGCTGTCAAGGGAAAAAACGTCTTCAGGACTGCTCAAATATCAGAAGAAAGACATCATCAAAGGGCTCTTGGTTTTCCTATTTGTTTCAAGTCTGTAATCTTCAATTTATTGAGTCTAGGAGAATGTGTACGTTGAGTCGCACTGAGTCATCTCAACCCCTAGACATATCTCTCCAAGATCTACCATACAAACAGACCAATTCCTGAACCAAGCCCAAGCTCCACAAAGCCCAAAAGCCCAATGGACCAATTCTATCTTCTGGAGACAGAGTTCGGGCCGAACTCTGCCTCCACACAGAGTTCGGGCCGAACTCTGTCCCCTGATTTCCAGCACCCTGATTTTTAGGGCATGCTTGCTACCAGCTGTCCAACGGCCAAAAATTTGAATTATCCATACCGAATTCTGGCCGAATTCTGCTTGTCTCGAACCCTATAAATAGGCCTTGGTTTCTCTCATTTGAAACCATCCACTCTTCTATTCTTCTTCTCTTACATAGCCTATATAGTCAAGAGCCTTACTCTTCCAATCTACTAGCCACAAAACTTCCTAAGCCCCAAGGTACTCAAGTGCGATTCAGCTAGAAGTTTTTGTGCAAGAGTTGAAAAGAAAAGTCACTTGGACAATTCCAAGTCGCTTGGAAAATTCCAAGCAAATCGCCACTGCGATCCTCTGTAAGAAGTTGACGTGCTCTTCTGAAGAAAAGGCACGGGTTGTAAACTACTATTTCACAAATAGTGGATTTGAATCCTGAGCTAGAGTTCTCAGGCCTGGACTATTCCTCCACGAGGGAAACCAGGTTAAAACTGCTGTGTTTGCGTATGCTCTTCTGATCTTTATTTACTTCCGCATTTCTTTCTGATTTATTTACTATCTTGATAGTTGTTTTGTGGAGGTGATATAGAGTTAATTTTTTATTTGGTAATTATTGACATAAACTCTATTCACCCCCCTCTAGAGTTGCCTACACCTGTGTTTTCACGTGGGACCATTTTCCATGTTCTAAGACATTCCGACGGGTCGGGATTACTCCCTTAGCTATGTGCGTTCAGCTTTTAGATTAGCCTACTTGTGCAAGTTAAAAACAAGCGAGTTATTAAGTGAAGGCTAAGATGAAGTGAGTTCACCGAAACTCCCCCACCTGTGCGAGGAGTCGCCTCGGACGAGCGAGCCTTCGAGCAGCCGTTGCAAGGCTAAGTTCCAACGGCATCGGCGTTTCGATTCCTCCGATTGACTTTGCGGGACGGGGCACTACAGCAATCCAGCCAGGAAAGGAGAAAAGTAAAACCCTATTACAATAATGTAACTTAATACAAAATCACCTAGACAGTAGAGATGCAGTAGAAAATAAAAATATATAGATGAACTGGAAACAATAAACATGTACAAGAAACCACTAGCATGAACATAGATGAACAAGACGACTAGCAATGAACATGTACAATAAACAGACGTTGTGCTTGTAATACTTTTCGACATATGAACGGCTTCGGTTAATATGGCACATCAGAGATGGCTATCCACAATAAAAAGATACGGCAAACCCATACGTAAGGTGTATGACTTAGCTATCCACAATAACAATTATTGGGCTTTGTTCACATACCTACTGAGCATTTTCCTTTCCAACTCACTAAACAATCAATAAACGAGCAATAATACAACAAGCCTATCAAGTCACAATCGTGTCTCAATAGGATACTCAATAAAACACGATGAAAGATAGCATTATAATGTAACAAACACATAAAGCAATAGTGTACTTGCCTGAATTAAGTTGTAGTTAACGTGACTTGATCAAGTTAACACATAATACTCGTAGGTGTCATAACTATGCAAGACGACCTCAAATGATGGAACAGAACGTGCCATTGGGTCCAAAATAGTCCAATTAGCCTATGGTCGATATGAAATAGTAAGAACCACAAGAAATATGAACGTATGGCTAGTCACGATCAAAATCAATCCAGTCTAGAAAAAGGAAATCTAAGTAAGAAAAAATATATTTATTTAGAAAATATTTATAACTAGTTAGAAATTATATATGATAATTAAAAACGATAAAAATAATTTCGATAGATATGTTTAAATAGAAAATATATATATATATATATATATATATATATATATATATATATATATATATATATATATATATATATATATATATATATCACAACTGTCCGTTTGGTGACCCCCTCGGGCTTTGGGTCCCTGTACAGTGCCACAGGCCGCGCACTCCCTGAGGTGAGTGATGGGCCCCATGTTTCTTTGCATCCGGCGCCTTTTGCCTCCCTTCCGCCCCCTCCAGATTCTGGTTCTGCACTGCATGAGGCGTTGGGTGGGCCCCACGTTTCTTTGCATCAGGTGTCTTTTAGTTCCCTCTTGTCCCCTCCAGCTTTTGGCGCAGGAGGCCTTTCAGCGCCTTCCGGTCCGGGTCTTCTCTTGACGCAAGCTTCATGGATGGCACCACCACCCTTCCCCAGGTTGCGCGAGTGATCCGTTTGGCACCGCTCCGTTCGTTACTGTGCCTGTTGGTAATGCTGACTGCAGCCCGCCCCTCCCCAATCCTTTGGTTGTGGGACTCTCGGCCTTCTCGGCCACGCCTTCCTCTTTGGAGCGCACACTCGGCTCTCTCCTGCCTTTGGCGCACAAGGATCTTGTTGTTGCCGATGCCTCAGCCAGCCCTCATACCGATCCTGTGGTGGTGCCAGCCCCTCCTTCGGGTACCGCGACCCCCCTCGTAGCGCCTACTTCAGTCGTCGATGATCTTTTGGCTTTGGTCCCTTTGTCACTATGCCACCCGTTCTCACCCTCTCTAGTGCCTCTCCTGGTCTTGGCGCCATCCCCTATCGTGCCGCCTCTAGCTTTGGTGCCACCATCAGCGGCTTTCTCGCCCAACGCCCCTTCATACGCAGAGAAGCTCAGGCCGGATCGTACGGCGATCTTGGCCCACCTACCTCGAAGATTGCACTCCCGGAGATCGAATTTCCCTGCCCGTAAGTCGGCCAAGTGATTCGTGTCCCCTTCTCCACCGCCGAAATCTCTTCCTTATCCTCTACCTTCTCGCTTACCTGCGTCCTCAAATTCTCCAGTGGATGCTCGAAGCTCTCTAGAGTGCAGGAATCGATCGCCAGATGGGACCTCACTTCCGTATTCAAGGTCGTCCCCTTAGACCCCAAACACATATTCCTCCACCTCTCCTCCGATTTGGACCACAAAAAGGTTTGGTCGCGAGACACAAGCAAGATCGACTCCCAGAGCATGATCATCATCAAATGGTCCCCCGAGTTCAGCACAAAAGTAGACTCGACAATAGTCTCGGCCTGGGTTATCCTCCCCAACATCCCCCTATTCTGCTTCGCCCCTGCGGCGCTGAGAAGAATCGTCAGCTCATTCGGGACCTTCGTAGCCTTGGCCGAAGAGACCCGAAACCTCTGCAGGGGCAATTACGCCAAAATTTGCTTGGAGCTAGATTTGTCTAAGGACCTGCCCAAAGAAATTTAGATCGAGCTCAGCAACAAGACGCACAAACAAACCATCGTTTACAACAACGACGTCATTTTCTGCAAGCACTATCATATAAAAGGCCACTCTACTAAGCACTATTTTAGAGCTTACCCGGAGTTAAAGAAGGCACCAAATCGGAAGAGAAACATCACCAAGCCACCAAACCCAACCAACCCCTCCCCATAATCACGAACCCCAATTCTCCCTCCCCCTAACTCTCACGTCAGATTTGATGACATTACCAGCGAGCAGAGCCATGGTGCCATACAACCCCCCCCCCCCGCCAATACCCTCACCAATAAATTTGACATCCTCTCGTCGGCTACGACAGACGCCAACACAGAGGTCCCCTACACACCCGAGCCATATGAGGCCAACCTGGAGGCCAATGAGGACAACCCGGACGACGACAAGGAGGATGATCAGTCAAGGGAGAACCCCTCCATCCCCCAAAAGCTTAGTAGCTCGCGAGCTAGACAACACCACCCCACCCCAACTCATAGATGGCATTTGCACGGACGCCTTGGCCAACATTGGCCCAGCCCCAGTCGCCAGGTTTCAACAAGCCATAGATGCTGGCCTCCTCAGCCCGACCGACCTCTTTGGAGCTCTAGCAGAAATAGAAGATGAGGCCTACTTGCACCCAACAGATGTAGCGGATGCCATATTAGAAGAAGTAGTAACCCCTACCAAAGATACGTACACATCGGAGGATAGCTCAGAGACAATAACATCCGAGCCATACAAAGCAAACAGGAAGAAGAAATATGACAAAGAGCACCGGACCATGACCACGAGGTCTGCCGCGAAGCTCAAAACCCCCTTCCACATGATCTCTAATGCTTAATATCTTCTCTTGGAATGTTAGAGGCCTGGCGAACAAATCAACACTCAGAAGACTCACCAGTCTCAAGAAATCCCACAGGATTAATATTTTAGTGGTCATCGAACCCAAAATCCCTCACAAAAACTCAAATCCATCCAGCTTCAGCTCAGTTTTTCTTTTACTATAGCCAGCTGCAACGATATTTGGATCCTTTTTGCGGCAGGCATTAAGTTCGGCACCGTCCACGACTCACGACAGTCACTCTCGTGCTGGGTGGAACACCCAGCACTACGATCTCACTCTATTTTGTCAGTCGTTCAAGGCAGTTGCGACGTCCTAGATCGTAAACAGCTTTGGGACACCCTGCAGGACACTCACCTTCATTTTCTCAACCTCTCGTGGCTCTGTGTGGGGGACTTCAATGCAATCACTTACAGAGAAGAGAAGTTAGGGGGTAGACCACCCCTGCAGACAACGACTTCAACAGTTTTATTTTCAACAACCACTTGTCTCCCCTCCAATTCTCCGGTAATACCTTCAGTTGGTGCAACATGCAAGAAGGCTCTCGACGACAATACTCCCACCTCGACCGTGCCCTGGTCAACTCAACGTGGTTAAACATTGGCCTCACTTCCAACCTCTCCTACCTCAACTCCACAGAATCTGAGCACTTCTCCTTCCTCATAGAGATATGTAACAACACAAACCGGATTAAGAAAGCCTTTCGTTTTCTCGACTTCTGGAGACACCAACCCCAATTCAAAAACACAGTGGCAGCAGCTTGTAACACCCCCGACGACCTCGACCCCCTCCACTGGGTAATAGCCAGACTAAAATCTACAAAAAAAGCTCTCATAGCCTGGAGCAAGATTACTTTCGACGATATCTTCCAAACAGTGCGAACGGCGGAGGACGACATCACTCGCGGAGAGATTCTCTTCTCTTCCGACAGATCTCCGACGGCTCGTTGCTCCCTCAACCTCACCAGAGCGATCTTCAAATTTCGGCTGAAAGTCGAAACTAAAATTTGAAAACAGAAAGCCAGGCTCACCTGGGACACAGAAGGGGACATAAACTCCGGATACTTTGACACCTGTGCCAAGGGTCGCAGGCAACAACTCAGCCTCCACCAAATCTTCGAAGATAACAGACGCCTTCTCAAAGACCAACAGAGCATCCAAACAGCCGCCACCAACTTCTATTACCAATTATTCTCCAAAAAAATCGTTACCATAGATAAGGATTTCCTTGCGAAGGTCCTCTGCCTGATTGATGACTCCGACAATTCCCAGCTACTCCTGCCCCCTACAGCGAAGGAAGTTCAATCTACAGTATAGGCTCTAAACGAGCACAGCGTCGCAGGCCTAGACGGCTATAGGACCATTGAGCACCTCTAGAGGGGGGTGAATAGTGTGAGTGCGAGTACAACAGAAAATAATCACCAATTTTAAAATTTATAAACATATAACTATGGCAGTAAATAAGAGACAGTAAATAAATATAGCAAGAGATAGAGAGATCAAACTTAGTGACACAGCGATGTATACTGGTATCCCTCTAAGAGGACTAATCCAGTCTCGAGTACTCTTGCTCGATGTTAATCCACTAAGGCACAAGCTAATTAAGAACTTGCAGTCTCTTACAACACTGTGCTTAGTGACAAGTGCATGACCAACTTTACAACACCGTGCTTGGTGACGAGCGCACGATCGACTCCACAACAGAGATAGTTTCTATACTTTGAACAATCTCTTTACAACTCTTGAGAACCAAAGACTCTAGATCGAAATAGATATTACTGGCTTTTGGCTAAGAGGAGTGTAGGTGAGATATAAAAGATTTTGATCGGATAAAAACACTTATTGAATAGAGAAGAGAAGATGAAATTGAATGAGTGATTTGGAATGAGAAATTATCTTCTATTTATAGGTATTTTCTGGGACCGAACTCGGACAGAGTTCTGATGCAAAGATTTTGCATATGAACATTGCATGCAGATTTGGAGACAACAAATATTTAAATTTAAACTGACCGAACTCGGTCAGAGTTCGGACCGAACTCGGCTTGAATTCTGTCTAGGTAAAAATATTAAACATTTGTAAAATATTGTTGCAGAATGGAATAGAACTTTTTGGTAGATGGAATATGGATAGGCAGGCTGTATAGAAAGTGGACTATGATTAACCTAAGCCAGTATTACCCGGTCGATCTTACAATTTATATCCTAGACTCAATAAAAATAAAATACATAATAAATTATAAAATGACTCAGACTAGATTCCAATGAAAGTAAGTTTCAGACTGATGATTTACGTGTTTGATGATACAGTAGTACGCTTGTTGATATTGATTTCACAAGACTTGAAATGATTAGCAGTAGTTCGTGTATTTTGTGTATTGACTTAAGTTAATGTCGATTATTAAAATCGGGTGTGACCATGGAATGGGCCAACAATCTCCCATATTTTGATAATTGACAAACTTGAGTCTATACCAAAATATATCTAAAGTAGAACAAATTTAATTACCTAAAAAAATGGTTTTGGTAGTCTTTCTTTGAATGTTGATTTTGGTATTGTGCTCTTTCTCCCCTTTATCAATGAAAAAATGGTTTTGGCTCCCCCGTAATGTGTGAAGCCAACAATGTTCATCAAATAGACAAAGTAATACTAGAGAGATAACCAAATAACAACATTGCCACAAATACCAAGTGCATAAAAGAAATAACTAGTAATAAAATACTGAAAATGTCATGCATAATAGAAAGATAAAACTACCATAAAAATCACAATGTGCTAATAAATGTCTAACAGAAAAGTTTAGACAAAAAAAGACTACATCATAGATTATCATCTATCAGCCCTATCCAAAATCCACTAGCTCAAGTCCTCATCACATCGGAGTGTCGTCACCTCCAGGAGCATCCAGTGGAAAATATGCAGCAGTAGGATCAAAGTGAGGAAATGTCGCCTCATCGTCGAACCTGGGTCCAGAGAAGCTGGGGTGAGAAAGTATGGTAATTTGATGTGATGGGTCATGAGAGAGACTCCAGTGAAGATCAGCATTGTTGTTCCGCAACACCTGAGCCTGGATGATATGGCCGAACTCTGAGTCAAGATAGCCCTGATGTTATTGCACAGAGAGGGCAACGAAATCATCAAATTGCTAATATAAGCCAGGGTCAAAACCCGGAGCAAGGGCTGGAGCAGCAGCAGCAGCAGGAGCCTCGGGGTCAGCATCTGGAACAGGCTCAGCACCAGGAGGCAGAAGAGGAGTAGGGTATAACCTAGACCTACTAAGCTTTATGGCAGTGGAGGAGTAAGAACAAGTTTGAAGATTGATTTCAAACCTTCTAAAGATAGAAGCCAAATGCATGGGATAGACGAGGTTGCATCCTGCATTTCTGTAGTTGAGCATCCAAGCTATCATAGTCTTGGGAACAGAGAATGGAATGCCAAAGTGAATGTGGTACATGGCTGACAATTCCAGGAAGGTAATCTCATCAGAGGATCCCTTCTTCGAAAGAAGAACATAGAATACAAACCTATGGAGTTCATAGAAGTTTTGGTTGAGATGCTTAGAGTAAACTCTTCTAGAAACAGGTTTGGGATGGCATAAAAGTTCTTTGAAGGAATCAAGAGTGACACCTTCAGGGAATTGAATGTGATGAATATCCACTAAAGCTTCACCTACATCAGGAACATGGAAGTATTCACTTATGTCGGTAGCGCTGAATTCTAGTTCTTGCCCAGCAACACAAGAATAGAAATTTTTGTTATCATTAACTTGCAGGTTGCAGTAAAACATATGGAAAGCATTATCATAAATATTCTTAGCTACTTCAAAAAAGTTACGAAAGCCGAGACGGTCGAAAGTGGGAGCATATTTAGAAAAGATAGTAAAGTTTACACATGCTCCAGCACAAATTCTACGACCAAAAAAAGAGTCAAACCAAAGGTCCGAAAATTGCTTGTCAGGAAAGAGACCGAAATCATAATCATCGGATCCCGTAGGTCTAGCTGGACTAAAGACATTAGTAGGAACATAGTCAGAAGAGGAAGATCCTGCATGTGAGGAATCAACCTTTCTCTTTTGGTGCTTGGGTGTCATAGATGAGAAGGAGAGGATAATGGAATACCTTCGAAAGGAGTAAAAAGATGGAGAAGAGTAGCCTACTAGACTCCTGAGAAGTTCGAATGGAAGGAGGAGGAAGAGTTCTTAGGAGTGTTTGAGGGTTTTTCTCGGTTGAAGGATGAGAAAAAATAGAAGGAAGAAGAGGATTAACTAGAGCTAGGGCCGGCTGTTTGGTTCTGGAATCTGAACAGCGCCGACCGAACTCAGTCCGAACTCGGTCAGAGTTCGGTCCGAGTTCGGCTGCTTGTATTTCTAATGCCATAAATGCAGTATTTGTTTAAAAATCTAAATTTATAACTGTTGTATTTCTTCATTTAATAACTTCTATTACTTTGGATTAGCTGTAGGGGCCGGATCCTAGCTAGCGGTAGTCCGAAGACTAGTGTACCGTGTCGCTTCAGGCTATTTACACCTGTATGACAGAAGGATCCTTTCGGCTTGTAACCAAAATAATTTCCGTTAAATAAATTACGATATTTCGAGTTATAAAAATAAATTTAATAAACATACTACATTATGAATCTGAAAATTCAAGTATGCCGATCTCTCGCCTCATAATGTTAAATTGGTCTTCAGCTAGTGGTTTTGTGAAAATGTCTGCTAGTTGATGATTTGTGTCAATAAACTCTAGGCAGATGTCCCCGTGTTGTTGGTGATCACGTAAAAAGTGATGACGAATCTCAATGTATTTTGTGCGTGAGTGACATACAGGGTTCTTAGTCAGGTTAATAGTGCTAGTATTATCACAATAAATGGGTATCTTAGTATAGTGCAGATTGTAGTGTTCTTGGGTTTGCTTCATCCACAAAATTTGAGCATAGCAACGTCTTGCGGTGATATAATCAGTCTCAGTAGTTGATAATGCTACAGAATTTTATTTCTTACTGAACCATGAGACTAAGGCCTTTCCTAGAAAATGACACGTACCGCTGGTACTTTTACGGTCTACTTTGCATCCTGCAAAATCTGCATCCGAGTAACCTATCAAGTCAAAGGATTTGGTTTTAGGATACCACAAGCCGACTGTAGAAGTTCCCTTAAGGTATCGGAAGATACGCTTAACGACACTTAGGTGTGATTCCTTAGGATTTGCTTGGTATCATGCACAGATGCAAACACTGAACATAATATCCGGGCGACTAGCAGTTAAATATAATAAGCTACCAATTATACCTCGATACTTACGCTGGTCGACAGGTTTGCCACTTTTATCAGTTTCAAGCTTTGTAGAAGTAGCCATTGGAGTCCCGATAGGCTTTACATTATCGAAGTTGTACTTTTTTAGTATATCCTTCGTATATTTGGCTTAATTGATGAATGTTCCCTTTGAGTGTTATTTGATCTGGAGTCCTAGGAAGAAGTTCAGCTCTCCCATCATACTCATCTCAAATTTACTCTGCATACACTTAGCAAACTCTTGACAGAGTTTTTTGTTAGTAGAACCGAATATAATGTCATCAATGTATATTTGTACAAGAAGAATGTAATCATCTAAAGATTTGATAAACAAAGTTGTATCAACTCTTCCTTTTGAAAAACTATTATCAAGTAAAAAGGCACTTAGGCGTTCATACCAAGCACGAGGTGCCTGTTTGAGTCCATAGAGTGCTTTCTTAAGCTTGAAGACATGATCAGGTTTTTGAAGATCTTCAAAGCCAGGAGGTTGTTTCACAAAAACTTCTTCTTTTAGAAATCCGTTCAAAAATGCACTCTTCACGTCCATTTGAAATAATTTAAAATTATTAAAACATGCAAATGTACAAAACATGCGGATAGCTTCTAGTCTAGCAACAGGAGCATATGTCTCGTCATAATCAATACCTTCTTCTTGATTATAACCTTGTGCTACTAGACGTGCTTTGTTGCATAGAACTTGTCCATCTTCACTAAGTTTATTTCGGAACACCAATTTGGTACCAATTATCGATTGACCAATAGGTTTAGGAACGAGTTCCCAAATTTTGTTTCTTTCAAATTGATTAAGTTCCTCTTGCATGGCATTAATCCAAAACTCATCAGTAAAGGCATCTTTTATATTCTTAGGTTCTATTTGAGAAATGAAAGCTACATTTGTTGTTATTTCAGAATCTCTAAGAGAGGAGCGTGTACTTACACCTTTTGATACATCACCTATAATAAGTGTATCTGGATGATCTGGTAAAAACTTCAATGATTCAAATTTATGAGTCAGATCTTCCACAGGACTCTTATCGATTTTTGCTTGTACACCTTCATCATCACTGTCGTTAGATCTATGACTATTGAGCTCATCAAAAGTAACGTTAATAGATTCTTCAACAATCATAGACCTTTTATTGAAAATTTTATATCCCTTACTCTTAGCAGCATATCCGAGAAATATCCCTTCATCTTCTTTAGAGTCGAACTTACCCAAGTTGTACTTGGTGTTTAGGATAAAATAGCGACATCTAAAAACTTTAAAATAAGAAAGGTTTGGGATCCTTCCAAACCAAAGTTCATAAGGTGTTTTCTTCGAGATGGGTCGAATTAACACCCTATTTAAAATATGACAGGCTGTGCTAACAGCTTCTGTCCAAAAATATTTAGAAAGATTATGCTGATTCAGCATGACTCTAGCCATCTCGCTTAGAGTACGGTTCTTCCGCTCCATAACACCATTCTGTTGAGAAGTTCTAGGATAAGAAAATTCGTGGTAGTACCGACTATCATCACAAAACTTTTTGAAATCAGTATTTATGAATTCGCCACCATGATCACTTCGGATACGAGTAATCATGAAGCCTTTTCCATTTTGTACCTTTTTACAAAATAATTAAAATTCAAAAATAGCATCACTTTTGTTTGATAAAAAGTAAACCCAAGTAAAACGAGAGAAATCATCAACAATGACAAAAGCGTAGAGCTTACCGCCAAGACTAGCGACTCTACTAGGACCAAATAAATCCATATGTATCAACTGCAAAGGTCTAGAAGTACTTACAGCGTTGATGGATTTAAATTTATACCTTTGTGCTTTGTTATTTTCATAGTCAGCACATAACATATCTCTCTTGAATAGAATCTCGGGGAGTCCTTTTACCAGCTTCTTAGTGCTCAGTCGTGAGATAGTGTCCATATTTGCATGTCCTAATCTCATATGCCATAGCCAGCTTTCATCTAGATTAGCTACTAGGCATCTTCCTGCATTATTGGTACTCTCCAGAAAGAAAACATAAATATTGTCTTCTCTAATCCCTTCATATACGGGATTACCAGATGACATATCATATATGGTGCATTTGCCTTTTACAAAGTTGATACCATAATCATTATTAGCCAAATGACTTATGCTCGGTAGATTATGTTTCAATTTTGTAACTAGACAAATGTCTTTTATTACAGGATAAGGAGATATACCAATAGTGCTATTTCCAATGATATCACCTCTCAGATTATTTTCGAAGGAGACGTATCCTTTTCTTCATCGATAGCGTGGCAAACAAAGATGTATCTCCAGTCATGTACCACGAATATCCGCTATCGAGGATCTATTTGCTTTTAGCATAAGAGGGTTGAAGGTTCACCTACAAAATAAGTAGATGAATCCTTTGGTATCTATTTACTGAAGGGTCCATATTGATTAGTCTTAGGTCTCCAAAATAAAGTACGATTGTTAACAAGTTTCCTTGCTATATAATACTATGATATGTGTCCATGTGTACCACAATATGTGCAAGTGAGTTTAGAAACAGTGGTAGTAGAAACTGTGTTGACATGTCTATTTGGTTTCTTTGAAAACCTATAAGTGAAAGCATGGTGATAATCGTGTTTCTTTCGTGCTTTCTTAGTTTTAGTTCTCTTAGGTGTACGCTTAGCATTAGGACTAAACTTAGGCTGTGTCACAGGTATTGCCTGTTTGCCTAACTTGATTTCTAACTTTTTAGAAACCGTAAAAGACTTCATATTTAGCAGTCATGTCTGAGAGTCTTTGTTCTGTGAATAATTGCTTCTTCTTCTCTATGTCATATAACTCTTGTATTTTGACATAGTTTCTTTTTTTCTTATCAACTTTGAGGATAGCCTCATGATAGTCTACTTTGAGTTTGGCTATCTCTTCCGTGTTATCGGTAGTAGATGTCTCTTTAATATCTTCAATAAGACTGGACAGTCTAGCTATCTCGGTTGTGTATGCCTTAATCTCTTTTCGAGATTGCTTATACTTGTCAAGCACATTTCTGTTTTCTTCAAGTAGTTCGCTAAAGGCATTTTGTAATTCATCGAAAATAAAGTAATCATACAAAGGGTTTGAGGATACCTTATTAAAAGCCATAAGACAGACATTGGCATTTTTGCAGGGTCTGTCTTCTTCCTCTGTATCCTGGCATCACTTTCATGCCAGATACTTGTGTTAGCATACTTTCGACTGGTTGTTGCTTTTCTGCTTGATCTTGATCTATCGTATGGACTGCTTTTCTTCGAAGTTGGATAGTCGTTCTTTATGTGCCCTGATTTCTTGAATCCAAAGCATATTGTTTCATCTTCATTGCTTTCTTGGATATCTCTCTTCCTTCTGTTTGATTTCTTAAACTTTAAGAATTTTCTGAAGTTCTTCACTAGTAGGGCTTGTTCATCACCACTTGATGATTCTTCCTCAGAACCATTGCATGTAGATTTTCTGGCTTGAGCTTTGAAGGAGATAGACTTTTCTTTTGGGGTTGCTTCTTCAAACTCTTGCAGATCAAGCTCATGGGTCATGAGCTTGCCCATCAGTATTTCCAGAGACATGGTGGTGAGCTCGTTTCCTTCAATAATTGTTGTTGCCTTTGGGTTCCAGTTCTTGGTTAGAGCCTATAGCACTTTTCTGATCTTCTCATGATTACTGTAATCCTTACCAAGAGATTGTAAAGAATTAGTAATATCAAGAAAACGTGTGAACATCTGCGTAATTGACTCACCGAATTTTATTTTAAAAGATTCATACTCCTGTATTAGTCTACTGATTTTGGATTCCATCACTTGGGATGAACCTTCATGAGTTACCTCAAGAAGTTTCTAAATCTCGTGAGACATTTTACAGGTTGAAACTCTGTTGAATTCCGTTTTGTCAATTGCACAGAACAGTACATTGATGGCACGAGCATCTAGACTAGCCTTTGCTTTTTTAGCCTCTATATATTTGTCATGAGGCTTGTCTACAAGCAGGCCATCAACTACTGTTGGTGCTGGTTTCTTATAACCATCAACAACTATAGACCAAAGATCAAATTCAAGAGACTTTAAGAAGAAAGTCATCCATGTTTTCTAGTAGGTATAATTAGTACCATCAAATAGTGGAGGTCTATTTGTGGATTGCCCTTCACCGTTGAATATTGATTTCACAGCAGCCATATATACTCTCTGAGGTTTATTATATTAGAATATAACCTGCTCTGATACAAATTGTAGGACCGTTGAGCACCTCTAGAGGGGGTGAATAGAGTGAGTGCGAGTGCAGCGAAAAATAATCACCAATTTTAAAAATTATAAACAGATAACTATGGCAGTAAGTAAGAGACAATAAATAAATATAGCAAGAGATAGAAAGATCAAACTCAGTGACACAGCAACGTATACTAGAATCCCTCTAAGAGGACTAATCCAGTCTCGAGTACTCTTGCTCGATGTTAATCCACTAAGGCACAAGCTAATTGAGAGCTTGCAGTCTCTTACAACACCGTGCTTGGTGACAAGTGCACGACCAACTTCACAACACCATACTTGGTGACGAGCGCACGACCGGCTCTACAACATAGATAGTTTTTGTACTTTGAATAACCTCTTTACAACTCTTGATAACCAAAAGACTCTAGATCGAAATAGATACTACTAGCTTTTGGCTAAGAGGAGTATATGTGAGATATAAAAGATTTTGATCGGATAAAAACACTTATTGAATAGAGAAGAGAAGATGAAATTGAATGAGTGATTTGGAATGAGAAATTATCTTCTATTTATAGGTGTTTTCTGGGACCGAACTCGGGCAGAGTTCTGATGCAAAGATTTTGTATATGAACGTTGCATGCAGATTTGGAGGCAACAAATATTTAAATTTAAACTGACCGAACTCGGTCAGAGTTCGGACCGAACTCAGCTTGAGTTCTGTCTAGGTAAAAATGTTAAACATTTGTAAAATATTGTTACAGAATGGAATAGAACTTTTTGGTAGATGGAATATGGATAGGCAGGCTGTATAGAAAGTGGACTATGATTAACCTAAGCCAGTATTACCCGGTCGATCTTACAATTTATATCCTAGACTCAATAAAAATAAAATACATAACAAATTGTAAAATGACTCGGACTAGATTCCAATGAAAGTAAGCTTCAGACTGATGATTTACGTGCTTGATGATGCAGTAGTACGCTTGTTGATATTGATTTCACAAGACCTGAAATGATTAGCAACAGTTCGTATATTTTGTGTATTGACTTAAGTTAATGTCGATTATTAAAATCGGGTGTGAGCATGGAATGGGCCAACAACAGTTTCTCTGGAGTCTTCTTCAGATCTTGCTGGGACATTATAGAATCAGACTTTGTCGAGGCGGCCACCGCTTTCTTTCAAGGAGAGAGATATCCCAAGTCCATCTCTAGCGCCAATCTCATCCTCATCCCTAAGAAGGAGAACCCAAAAACGTTCAAAGACTTTCGTCCCATCAGTTTGTGTTCCTTCACCAACAAAATCATATCGAAGATCATCGCTAACCACATGTCCGGCCTTCTCCTAAGATAATTTTCGAGAAGAAAAATGACTTTGTTGCCGGTAGGAATATTATAGAAACATCATGCTGGCTTAGGAGATGATCATATGCATAAAATTCTCGGGTAGGGGCAGGAATATTGCCATCAAGCTGGACCTGAAAAAAAGTATACGACCGCTTGGACTGGCAGTTCATGATCTGGGTATTCAGGGCTTTCGCTTTCTCAAAAACCTGGATAGACATCATATACAGATCCATCAACAACTCTTGGTTCTCCACGATCATCAACGACTAAGCAGAAGGATTCTTCAAATCGAGCAGAGGAGTCAGACAGGGTGACCCTCTATCGTCTACTATCTTCATCATTGTCGCAGAAGTACTTAGCAAAATCTCAACAAAATGGTGGACACTTCCCGTTTCCAATACTTCTACACCACCACTGGATGTCCAATCATCACCCACCTGGCTTACGTCGACGACATCCTCATTTTCTCCTCCGACGATGTGGGGTGTGTGGAGGTAGTTCACAACACTCTGGAGAGATACACCAGATGCCCCAGACAACGCATCAACGCCAACAAAAGTGTCATCTATACCCACCATAAAGCCAACATGGACCACTCTGCTTTACTCTCCAACATCACCTCCTTCTCTGTTGTGTATCCCCTTTTTTCTATCTCGGATGCCTGCTGGTTTACGGGAGATCCAACGCGGGCATCTTCGAAGGGATGGTGAGCAAAATTACGAAAAAATATAAGGATGGCACAACGCAATCCTCCCAAGAGGGAAAAATGATCTTGGTCCAGCACGTCCTTACTTCCATCCCCATCTACACCCTGACCGCCTGCTCTCCCCCAAAGAAGGTGCCACATCCATTGAGTCTCTCTTCGCCAATTTCTTTTGGGGCCACAGTGACGGCAAAGACAAGCACCACTGGGCCAGCTGGGATACCATGGTCAATCCTACAGCAAAGAAAGGATTGGGTTCAACAGATTGACACAGACCGTTAATGCTTTTTCAATAAAATTATGGTGGAAGCTGCGCACGACCAACTCTATCTGGACCAGGTTCATAAAAACAAGATATTTTTGGCACTCACATCCTTCAGTCGCAGACTCCAACAATAGATCATCGATATCCTGGCGTCGCATACTTCACAGACGAGATCTTGCTGAGCCAATAATATGCCTTCAACTAGGCTCGGGCAATTCATCTCTCTTCTACGAACGTTGGCTCAGGGACGCACACCTCCCGCTGGCAACGTTTGCCCCCACCAACAGCCTTATTCGAGACCTATGGGACAACAAGTTCGGCTGGCAGTGGGACAGAGTCAGAGAGTGGTTCGGTCCGGAGACGTACTCGGCCCTCGCCACCTCCGGTTTATCGATCACGAGCACCCATGACGCATTAAAGTAGGCTCCCACTTTTGATGGTACTTTTATGCTCGCCTCTGCAAGGAGGGCGGCTCGCGGCCACGGAGCACCACCTACCATCACCGCCCCTTTTTGGCAGTCTGTATCCCCCAAAAGTGGTTATTTTTGATTTGGAGAGCGTTCTGCTGGAAGCTTCCCACGGACGACGCGCTTACCACCATCGGCTTTAGCTTGGCTTCTAGGTGCCACTGCTGCTTAGAGCACAAATCGGAAATTGTCGAGCATGTTCTGTACACGGGGGACCTGGCCGGTCAGGTGTAGTCCATCATCTCACACGAGACCAGGCAGAACCAGAAGGTAGGGGCTTCAACGATCTTCTAGCCACATGGGGTATAGCATCATGCGGCCACCAGATCGTCGCAGTCGCCTTCATGTGGGTCTTGTAGAACAACCGCAACAAGTTCAGATACGAAGGTCGTTAATATAACACTAACCAACTTATCAGAGAGGTCCTCAGACAGATCCACAAAATCACCAAAGTTTGCAAGGATGCCAGGGAAGGCTTCTGGGACTCCCTGTCCACCTGACTCTTTTTGGGACTGTGCTCCCTACTGTTTTTAGTGTTTGCCTTTAGGCAGTTTTGTGCTCACTTGTAAAGGCTACGGCATTTTGCGCCTATACTTGAATAAAATTACGGTTCTGCAAAAATTATATATATATATATATATATATATATATATATATATATATATATATATATATATATATATATTAAAACCCCCCAATTTTTTCATATCACGGCGCAAAATGCCGAAGTCTTTACAAGTAAGACAAAAAAAAGAAAAAGGCAAGAAGGTCACCTCCCGCTCAACAATCATCATGTGAGCAAGGAATGCCAGAAACCCTCGAGGTTGTGTTTGCATTGTTTGCTAACTTTGTAAGTCTATCGGAGAACCTCTCAGATTAGTTGAATAGTCGAATATTGGTGGCTCTTATGTCTGAAATTGTTGCGATTCTTTCATAAAACCTACGTGGTTGCGGCTGCAACGATCTGGTGGCCGTGGGAGGCGCTACCCCAGTTGGCAAGAAGATCGTTGAAGCTCCCACCGGCCGTTTTCTGTCTGCAACGATGCGAGAGCACGGTCCATACCCGCGAAGCCAAGTCTCCAGAATAAAGAATAAGGTCGACAGTTTTGGGCTGTCACACCATGCAGCAATGGCACGTGGAAGCTAAACTAAAGCCAATGGTATTGAGAGCATCGTTCGTAGGGAGCTTCTTACGAAACGTTCTCCAGATGTGAATGGACTATTTTTTGGGATGCAGCACTGCCAGAAAAGGCCCAATGATGGGGGAAGTCACACCGATGTCATGCATAACACTTTTGGCCGAAGCTAAGGAGAAAGATCGGCAGGCCGAAATAGACCACTTCATAGAGTTGGGTTTCGTTCTGATCTTTAGCCCAGCATCAAGAAGAACCGCTGCAGCCTCTTCCCCAATCCAATCTCAAGCCCTATCCTAGTTCCAGTCGTCCGAGCCATCCCACAGATCAAGAATCTTGCAGTAGGGAGGGGCCACCGGGAGTTGGGGGAGAAGGCCTTCTCCGGCCCAACGTTCGAAGAATAGAGATGATTCGTCCGTCCCCAGTTGAAGACGGATTAATGGCTCTGCCAGGCGTCGACTGAGCAAAATATAATGCCAAGACGCGAAGGATCTGCTGTTGGATTCCGCGATAAACGGATGAATGTGCTTGTAATATCTGGCCTTCATGAACCGGGCCCAGATGGAACAGCACACTCGGAGTTTCCATCACAGCTTCATCGAGCAAGCGTCTACGACCAGCGATAGCCTGTTAAAGCCAAGATCTCCCTTTATGGTGGGTCTGGCCATGGTGTCCCAGCTAGCCCAATGATGCTTGTCTTTTCTGTCGCTGTGTCCCCAGAAGAAGTTAGCGGAGAGATTTTAATGGAAGTGAGCACCTTCTTAGGGGGGAGCAAGCGACTAGTGTGTATATGGGAATGGAGGAGATTATGTGCTGAATCAGAATCATCTTTCCGCTAGGCGATAAAATTGCGTTATGTCATCCCACCAGTTTTTTTTCTAATTTTGCCCACCAGCCCTTCGAATATGCCAGCATTGGATCTTTCGTACACCAATAGGAACCCTAAGTAGGAGAATAGTGGATACACAACTGAAAAGGAAGTAATGTTGGTAAGAGTAGAGGATTGATCTCTGTTGGCCTTGTAGTAGACATAGATGACACTTTTGTTGGGGTTGACGCACTGGCCAGAGCATTTGTCGTATCTCTACAATGTGTTGTGGACCACTTCCACCGACCCGACATCACCGGAGAAGAATATGAGGATGTCGTTAGCACACGCCAGGTGGGTGATGATCAGGTAGCCGCTAGTGGTGTAAAAGTACTGAAAGTGAGGAGATCCCACCATTTTGTTCAGATTTTTGCTCAGAGCTTCTGCGGCTATGGTAAAGATAGTCGATGATAAGGGGTCTTCTTGTTTGACAGCGCGATTAGATTTAAAGAAACCATCCGCTTGGCCATTAATAATCGTAGAAAACTACGAATTACTGATCGATCTTCTCACGACGTTGGTCCAAGTTTTCGAGAACCCGAAGTCCCTGAAAACCCAAATCATGAATTGCCAGTTCAGCCTATCGTATATCTTCTCCATATCCAGCTTGATAGCAATGTTTCCACCTCTTGATGGTAATTTCATGCAAATGATCATTTCCTGGGCTATCAAAATGTTGTCTAAAATGTTTCTGTCATGAACAAAGCCACTCTTCTCCTCAAAAATAATCTTAGGGAGGATCCCGGTCATGTGGTTGGCAATAATCTTTGAGATGATTTTGTTAGTGAAGGTGCACAAGCTTATAGGGTAAAAATCTTTGAAGGTCGCTAGATTGTCTTGCTTGGGGATAAGAATCAAGTTGGCACAGGAGATCGATCTAGGGTACATGGCTCCTTGGAAGAAAGCCGTAGCCGCTTCATGAAAATTCGACTTGATGATGTCCCAACACGATCCAAAGAAGACACCGGAGAAACCGTCAGGACCAGGGGTGTTGCGTTCATTGAAAGCCCAAACTACATCTTTAACTTCAAGCTCGGAAGGTGGGAGCTGCAGTTAGACGTTGTTTATGTCATCACTCGACGAGGGATCGCTGCCAAGAATTCTACGTCCATGCTAATGGCTTCTTTTGTGAACAACTGGGAGTAGAAATTAGCATCAGCCAATTGGATGCTCCGTTGATCTTTGAGAATTTGTCTGTTCTTGTTCATGATCTGATGGAAGTTGAGTTATTGTCTGCGCCCTTTGACACAGGAGTAAAAGTAGCTAGTATTTTTGTCACCCTCACTGTCCCAGGTCAGTCTTACTTTTTGTTTCCAGAAATCAGCCTCAACATTCAATCAAAATTTTAGCAGTGCTCTGGCAAGGTTGAGGGAGGTACGGGCTGCGGGCGATCTTTCGATTGCGAAAAGAGCTTCAGCGCGAGTAACGTCGTCTTCAGTCGTGCGGAAGGCCTAGAAAATGTCTCCAAAAGCTTCCTTACTCCATACTGTGAGGGCTTTTCTGGTGGTTTTGAGTTTGTTCGTCACACGGACCAGGGGATCAAGGGTGTCAACTCCACTCCAAGCTACTGCAACGATGTTTCTAAATAGGGGGTGATGACTCTAGAAGTCGAGGAAACGAAATCTTTTTTTGATCTGGTTCGCTTTGCAGCTAATTTTGATAAGGAGAGGGGAGTGATCTGATTCGGTCGCATTGATGTGCGAGAGAGTGGAGATGATATCTTGATCCGCCCACTTTGGGTTGATGAGGGCTCGGTCAAGGCGGAAGTACTGTTGTCTAGAGTTGTCCTGCATGTTGCACCAGGTGAAGGTGCTGCTGTTGAACTGAAGGAGAGACAGGTGTGCACTGAAGATGAAGTTGTTAAATGTCACGAACCGTACCCTAGAGTAAGGGCACGAGATGTGGATACATCCAGCCTACGCCGCAGTATCGACGGTAGAACGATGTCCCAGGTCAAACATCTAATATATAAGGTACCTGTACAATATATACACTCCGAATGGAGGTGACATAGCAAATACAGTCTCAATCACATCTAAGGTACAAAATGATAAAAAAGATAGATAGAACGAATCCACACAAGAGATACAATAGGAAGAATCTAAGTGTCTATGATATCATCTCTACAAACATCCAGATAAAACAAACTCTCAATATACAATAACGAATCAATAAGAAAGACAAGGTAAGAGTCTAAGCTAGCAGTCTAAACCACTGGTGGTAGATCCTCTACTGCAAGTGGGTCCAAGTCACAAGTGTTATCTAAAGCTGCACCATAACGGGTAGACACCAGAGCCTCATCATTCACTATAAAATTTTCAACAGGTCCAGTCAGGACAGGAGCAAGTACAGTACATCTCAACAAATTATAACAGGTTAGGAAATATAAATATGCTAGAGAGTAAGATACATGAAACTGGAATAACAACATAATGTAAAAAGAGAGAGACTGTAAGTAAATAGCTACGATATATAGAGAACTATCAGTGACTAGTGATTCAGAGCACAAGATGGAAATGTAAACGGCACGATGTTACACACGAGTAATCTAAAGAGGTTGCATACGAGTAATCTACTGGATTGAATACATACCACTTCTACTCTCCCACCCCAATCAATACACACTACACCATAATAGGCATTTTGTAACACTTTTTTTTCTTACTTCGTAACGGTTATTATTGTTACAAGTTTGTAACAGTAGTTATCGTGACAGTAATTTAATAATCGTTACTAAAATAATATTATTGTATTTTTTATTTAGTTTATTATTTATAACAGTAATAACAGTAACAAAATAATTAAAAGCGTTACCAAAATTTCACTTTCCTTCCAATTATTTCAGATCCCTCCTCTACTTCCTCTCCTTTAACAAAAAGTATTACCAACTCTCTTCATAACATCTCAAAAAAATTCTCTTCATCCTGAGCCAGAGCAGCTGTCCATCCCGAGGCTCTTCTCACTCCCATCCATCGTGAGCCAGGACTTCGCCGCAACCACCCTCATCGGTGCCATCACCCTCTATCAAGCAAGACTCCTCCTCTTACTTTATAAGCAGCCGCCTCCTCCACCAAGCTGCCTTCGCTCCACCCAAACCCTAGCCAGAGGAAGAAAACGTAGGAGATTCACAGGTGAGCTAAGCTAGCAAGCTAGGGTTTCACTTCTCCTTTTTTGATTTTTAAAATTAGGATTATTATTTGCTTGTGCTTGTTTTGAACATTTTCAGGGGTACAAGTACTTGTCGGAGCTTTGGAGGAAGAAGTAGTCAGACGTGGTGCCCTCTCAAATAATACAAAATCCCTCTTTACTCCTCAATTTTATTAGGGTCCCTTGGTCGATTCGATCGATTCATATGGTTTCGATGATCAAAATGTTGGCTTGTTGTTTTTTGATGTTTGTAGGTTTTTGATCAATGGCTTTGAAGCAGATTCTGAAGGAATAAAAGGATTTGTAGTATGATCCTCCTATTTCCAGCAGTGTATGGCTAAGTCTTAATAAATTTACGAATATTTCATAATTCTTTTTTTTTTAGAGTTTTGTTGTTGTGACCTATTTTTGTTATATTTGTTTGTTTGGAGGATGGAATTAAAGAATTTGGTCATAATTCTTGCAATAGGAGGTACCTAATTCCTAGACCCATAATTTATGAATTATCAATTAATGTTTGGTTGGTTAAAGCCCTGCTCCCAAAAATTAACTAATTTCATCAAATTCTATTCTCCATTTTATGGATCGAACAGTGAAGTATACCAGGTTAGTCTGGTGAGGGTTGTTAGTTATTTGTGTATTGAAGGTTTAAATGTTACAATTTGGTTGTATGCTAGGTTGTACAATCCTAACATCTTTTGCTTACTCGTGAACTAAGTCTGCTTAAACTGCTCATGTAGTCAAAAACTACGACGAAACTGTTCATGTAGTCAAAAACTTGTATTCTATAATGTTTGATGCTGGAAAAAATGGCTTTTTTAAGTTATAAGACATCCCTTTTCAGAGAATGTATTCTTCTTGGCAAGTTTATTCTAGTTAATGTAGCTAATTGCTTTAGTACAAAAAGTTGTACTCTAGCTATTAACTATATACTGTTTTCTCACTCGGTATATCCTCATTGAAGTAAAATTCTTCGAAATTGAAATATTGATATGTCCAGATAATCTTTCACGGCCCCTAGCATTGTTTATTTTCTATTAGCACTACATTGTTTATAAAATGCTAATATTGATTCAGTTAGATCTAGATTGTTTATTTTCTTTAAATTAGGAAAAATATTTCATGTTAGTTGGTTTTTGTCAATGTTTCATGTTGTTGGCCTCATTCTATTCACTTTGTTGGCCTCATTCTAATTAAGTTTCGTGTTTCCAATTATTGATGACAGAGATACCTTGGAAGTTTGATGGAGGGATTTTCATGTACTCGAATTAGTACACTTGCAGTTAAAGGTAGGTTACTGGTTGCAGGAGGTTTTAAGGGGAACTAACCTATAAGGTAGCATTCTATGACTTTGTGCAAAATACACATGGATAAATTTTGAACTTTCATCCTTTGGATAGATATAAACCTTGGCATATACCTTACATGTTTTTTACTCGAAATAGGTCAAACGCGGTCTTAAAAACTGGCCCAAGAAGTTCAATTGCTTCCTATCTCCAGAAGAAATTTGCTATTGATAAAGTTGAAGATACACAAAAAGAGCTGCAATCAATGCACTTGATCTTATCTTAAGAAGATACGAAGCTTCCTAACAGGAGGTGTGCAGTGTGCACCCTTTGCACCATCTATGAGACTGAGTATGCATTACTACCTGGCTTATTTTTGTTTTGAAATTATCTGAAGGCTTATTAGCATTAAAGTGCCGAACCATGCTACTAACCTAGGTCATTCATGGTGGCTTATCTTGAGCCCATACAAACTGAAATAAGGAGTTCCTTTGTCGAATAGTACATTCAGGTCCACCATCTAGTGTAGCCTTCGTGGGCATTACAAACTGATGGACTTAATGGGAAGGTGTACCAAAGTTTAATGGCTTAATCTTCTTTTAGATATTGAGACAACTATGATGTTAATTCCTTCATGTTGTGGGATTAATTGAATGGGGACTTATGATGTCTTAACTTTGGTATCTGCTATGAAAATTATCCTATGCATGCAGCTTCATAGTATATACCTACAAAGCCTCACATCTCGGATAAATAACGTTTCCTGGAGGGATACGCAATCAATGCTTAAAGCATCAGGTGTCCCATAATAGGGAGGTGCCTGCGATGACAAAGGAGGTGAAGGATTCCTTAATGAAGAATATCAGGCAGAAGATGATGCCACAACCGCTGAAGATTTGGGCTGATATTGAGATGAAGTGTTTCTAATTCGATGGGGTTCTTCACATCAAGGTTGAGGATAGAATTCATCTTTATTTTTTCCTGGTTATATAGTTTCTTTGGTTCTTTTAGATGATTTTTGTTCTTGGTCATGTCTAATTATGATTATTATGGGGGAAAAATATGTTACTGGAAGCTATAAAGAAGCTGAAGCTTCAGGGTATAAGGATTGTCCTATGAAAATCTTGATAGTATGTATATAGAAATGATTTGTTTTCTTTTATTTTCTTTTACCTAGAAAATACTAATCTATGTTGCTAAATGAATATCTTTTATTATACAGGTATGAGCTGCATTATCAAATGAATATTTTTGAAAGGTAAGCCTCAAAACTTTTATATCATATCTTAATAGTTTACATGTTTACTCGAATGAGTGCTTTGTGCCTTTCCCATGCAGGCGTTCAATACCAAAAGAAGACCAAATTATAATGCATGCTCAATGAGATTGGAATGCAAGCACTTTGCATGTAAATATGTGAGGTATGTCGTTAGAAATATTGATAGAGCCACTATTACTGAGTATATACTAGAAATAGGGAAATATTTGCATCCACCAGGTTTTGTATGTAAAGAAATTTAATAATACCTTGAAGATGCTTCGAGAGTTATATAATTGCATGCACTATTTAAAACGGGTGTAAAGTAGCTATATGGATGGCGTTCATAAATTTTTTGAGAATATTAAGAAGCATATAGAAATATATGAATATTTATTCATACAAAACTTTAGTTGTTAGTACAACAACTTATGGAGTTCTTTATATTATAGTGGTTTAGTATCATAGAGTTGGCTCCAGTATTTGCTTTGTCGTGAATTCAAGTAAAGTTTATGATCTTATGGAAAATTAAGCCATACATATGACAAGTGGAATAAATAATTCTATTGCACCTAAATTTGATGCAGTGCGAGGCTTTCGCTTCCAGGACCAATGGAATAAATAATTCTATTGCACCTAAATTCTATTGCACCTAAAATTAACCCATACCAATGATGTTAATTTTCCAAAAGGTGGAAAAGAATCTCCATAGTACCACCAAGTTAAAATTAATTTACTTGTTAATACATCACTTATGCCAAGTATACCATGAACTTGGTTGCAGCTATAAGCTTCCAGATATGCACAAACTCATAAAAATGGTTAACTAATTCCCTACTGCTCAATTATATTTGTATCAGATATCTATATAATATTATATTTCCTTTCTATTTATTTAAATTTTGGAATAAATTATAGATTGAGCAAAGAGAAGCAAAAGATTCCACTCACTACATGCTCCTGCTATGGAGTACATGTAAGAACATGATGTACTCGCATAGTAATCGACTTTCTTAATGCATAATTCCTTACTGAAAGTTTGTAGGAATATGAATTTAAGGTGAAACAGAAGAATCAATTGAACCACCACATCACAATTGTTTCTTGGGACAAAATGAGTGAAAATAACGCTTTTGTTCAGGTAATTGTGGATCTTAGTTCAAGCTGTGTGCCCATTGATGTTCCTAAATAATCGATACAAGATCTTCCTAGGCCCTTTTGTACATCTTTCTTAGGGTGAGAAACAAATGGCGGACAAGTGAATATTTGTTTTCAGATATTGTATTCAGTTTGTTAACGAACTCTTGCTTTTTGAATCAATTCCAACAGTGGTCTGTCTGTGCCTTTTGAGAGCATCTTTGGAGGGTTCTGTTCCAAAATCAACAAAAAATTGGTTTTAGTCTGTTTTGTCTCTATTTTGATAAGTCGGTACAATTTTATTAGTTCTGAGAGGAACAACGTAAACTATATACATCGATCTTTGTAGGTGCCAAAATACTAAACTAAAACCATACCTAAACCATTCAAAGCCTCAAAATTTAACGAATGAAACTGCTAACATAAGGAAATTAAGACTAAAACTGACTTGTATTAAACCTTTACCGATCCACATTTCTATGGTGTTTGAAGTACTGCCATATCACAAACTTATCTGAGTGGTTTGGGTAAAACTTATATTATCCAAGTGATATGCTCTAGACTTATTATTTCCTTGTCTTTTTATCACCTTTTTGAATTTGACAGAAGATTATTAACACAATTATTTCAACAGCCATATAACCTGAGGAGGACGTTGGTATCATTGAGCACAAATTATCACTCCATTGAGCGGTTAATCATTGACTCCTCTGCTACTGGTGTGCTATCTCCATGTGCTTGTTTCTTATATTTCTTATATTTTTCTTGTTAAACCTATCATCTTTCTTATACTAATTTGAGTTCTGCAACTTGTGTTGAACTTGTCAATGGTTGTCCTCATATAAACTCACTGGGCTTTACGGGGTTCAAGCCAAGATCCATGATCATAAAGCTCGTTCACTAGTTAAGGTACATTTTCTTCATAACTTTATTAAAGGATCACAACCATTTGTGGAATGCTTTAATTTATATCCAAGGGTCGTGTTCATCATTATTGCAAAATTGACTCGTCATTCCTAAGTCAAAGATGGGGTGTCAACAAATTGAATTACAATCCAAGTTCTGCTAGTTTGTTATGTTTGACCCATCTACCAAAGATGATATAAATTCAGTTTAGATTCAGAACATGATAAGCCATACTTCATAAGGTAAAATACTTGTTTCCTATTTCGCACCATGGGATATCTTGCACTCTGTATCAGTATTATGTCCAATTCTGCTTGTATGTTATATTTTGGTGCCCTTCTTCAATTTCCTACATGATAACGGACCTTTTTTGTTGATATTTTCTATTTGTATGATTAATTGTAGTGTTATGATTGCTCTAAGGTTCTTGCCAACCGAGGATATAGTGGTGCTACAACAGATATTTGTCTTGCGGCATCATTCTTTTAAGAAGGGGGTCAGGGAGATGTTGGACTTTGGTCCTGGTGGAGTGTCGACAATGGTTCAGGTGACCGAACTCCCGGGCTGCTCCAAGCCAAGCTCCGTCTGACACTTTATTTACAAAATAATTATCCTGAGTCTGTAGCCAAGCATGCAAATAGCTAGAGCAAGGAGATGAATTTATCAGTCATCAAAAGTTTTGAGCCAATACCAGTTTTGGTATCTTTTAAGTCTTTGATGTAGATACTGGCCTGGTAGTAAATATTGGGACTAGTGATCTTTATAACTTCCATGAATGATGTTACCCTCCACAGAAGGTACTCATATGGAATTTGATCACATGGGGAAGGCCCTCATCCCATGTGACTTGTGTGGTATCAGACATTGTTAGCATTAAATCCAATTATATTCTTATGTGTTAAACTACAAATAACATGTAATTCCTGTAGCTTGTCTACCAACTATTTACTAACGATATAGAACCGAGGGACGAAGAAGTGAAATTAGTAATGCAAATGACAGAAGAAGGAATTCGTGCTCAAGACAGGGACCCTTATACTGCATTCGCTAATCGTGTGCGGGAATTGAACTATAGGAACTCCTATTGTTTCTGGGTATGTCTTATTTTATTTTCATTTTTAAAGCATATCTACTTGTTGATTCCATGTATATTTCTTTTTCCAACCATGTAACTCCTGGTACAGCCAATCCAAATTGGTGATTTAAAAAGGGTGGATCCTATAAGAGCATGCCAGTATTTTAATAGTTGTTTCAAGGATCCCTCAACTTTTATGTTGTGATAGTTGGTAAGGTTGACCCAGCAATATCACTCCCTTTAATTTTGCAGTACTTGGTAAGCTTTGTGTATTTGAATTATTTAAGTCATTTTGGGTTGGATCATATTTCTAAGTTGATTGTTGCTTGGCACAGGGTGGAATACCAAAGCCCTCAGAACCAGTTTTGCATTTTTATCGCGATGATTTAAAAGGCTTGCCATTCAAGTTTCCTGCAACCATTATAAGGTGAATGTCTGAAGAAGAAAGTGAAATACATTACTGAATTTTGATTAGATCTTTTATCATGGTGTTCATGCTGAAGTCGAACTCTAAACCTATCTTTGTCAACTTGACGTCCGTAGAGAAGTTGTGCACAGTCCTATGGTAGAAGCATAATGTTCTATCCAGCTCGCATTCCCTAAGATGCTCAAGAATACTTCTATGGTAATGATTTTTTTTTCAAACTGAATGTGCATATGTCTGTATATAAGCATTATCAATTTGACAAAATGTCTTTGCTTCCTCCTCTTCATTAAATACAAGATGGAAGAGATTCACTACATTAGATTTTTAAGCAAGCTACTGGAAGCTAGAATCATGCAAGTTCTTCGGTTCAAACATGGACAGGTGCTCACTCTTAAATTGCTTTTGCTCTTTTATTATGCAGTGTTAACAAGCAACACCTTTTATTTCATCTTTTTTTTATTGGGCGAATCTTTCAGATGTACTCGGTGGGTGTATCTGTCTTTTTGGGTGGCAATAAACCTTCAAGAAATAGAGATGTCCGAGGTGATATAAGCGTGAATTTTCCATGTGATCCAGCTATCTTATCTAAGCTTGTAAGTTTGTATAACAAATCTGTTATATTTTGAAGATGCACTTAGCACCTTTTTTTGACAAATCAAGTTTTTTCAGGTTGATTTTACTTTAGAGGAGATAACATATCTTCAAGATTATGGATCATCAGATCAGGATGTTTAGCTATCCTTGAAATTGAACAACGTGCCCATGAAAATGGATTGCAGGTCACTCTTACGAAATTATAATCTCTTAGTGTAGCACTTAGATGTAATGCTATTATTAGGTACTTTATACTGTAGAAGTTATTGACATTTTATCATTTGAAGGAAAACTATTATTGGTTGGGTCGAATTTTGTGCAGCTATCAGTCGCGGGCCTATTCTGGTGATATCAGTGCCCCATTTGAGGTAAAAGTTCACATATATTTATGACTTGGTCCTGCGGTAATAGAGAAGTGGATGATAACTTGTCTATTATCTCTACCTAAAATGTGTCGAATTATCACTTTGTTTTACCATGAGTTGTATAATTATGTCATGTATTTTGGAGTCTGTGTCATGTTCGGTACCAGTCTGTCACGATGAACACAGCCATTGTTCCAATTTTTGAGAGTTTTTGTACTTGCCATCACTCATGCCTTTCACTTCCTCACCTATTTTTGAGAGTTTTTGTGCTAATGCAATCTTCGTACACTGATACAAAAATTTTGTTTCCTGATTTTTCTTCTTCTTTACCCAGGTTATGGTAACTTTGATAATTTGAGGCTTGTGGAGCAGTTCCGGAAGCAAGCACCTGGTGCAGCCTATACTACTTTGTTTCTGGAGGGACATTTGAAGCGGCAGCGGGAGAGAAGAATGTTTCTTTAGAGTCCTTTTTGTGTGTAGTATTTCCTCTTTTCAATAACCAACCAACTTTCTTTATTCCATCTATGTTTATTTTTTCGAAAGTCTCTTTGTTGAGATAACTCATCATATTTTGTAAATTATGTTATGTGGTTTGCTCAAATGAATTGCAAAACAAAAATCTTTTTTCTATTTGATGCTACGTGGTACGAGGTATTTTGAAGTTTTATTCACCAATTTTGTTAGTTTCATTCAGTCATGGCAAGGATAATAGTGTCTCTACTTATAGAGCTTAAAGCCATGAGTTCATTCGCAATGAAGAGATTGTAGCAAAGTACTTTTTCTGGCTTTGGTTTCACCACTATGTTCTTTTATGTATGTTAGATTAGATTGGTAGAACGATATTGTTGCTTAGAATGTGATTTATTTACTTGTCATTGGGCAGCTAGCATATATATACAAATTATTATTTTTTTCCAAAAAAATATTTTTGTAACAGTTATAACCGTTACAAAATTAAAAAAAAGTAACTGAAGAATGCATTTTTGTAACGATTTTAACTGTTACTAAGGTAATAGTCACAGTTATAACCGTGACAAAAAACGTTACAAAATTTATTTTTGTAACGGTAATAACCGTTACAAAAACTGTTACAAAAATTTGTCACGCCTAATTCGTTACGGATATTACCGTGACAAAAATTATTTGTCACGGTAATAACCGTTGGTAATTGCCTATTTTGGTGTAGCGACACAAGGATCTAGCCAAGTTATGTTATTGCACACGAAGTATAGTCGTACACGAAGATCATGTGAGCACATGAGTATACATGATTTCACACGATTTGTACACGAAAAGCACGAATACAAGGAGTACACGATGCTCGTGATAAAGTACACGAGCATGAAATACCCGATGTATCCGCTAAGGGGATAACATCGCACGACAAGATCCATATAGTACTAATCCGTGTTTTCGACGTGTCAGCATCAAGTAAAGTAATCTAAAGCAGAAAATATACTCCTAAGCAGGATATGAAATGATCAGAGAATGTACTCGCCTGTTATCTGAATAGCTGTAAGAATATACTGTCCGAGATGAGGTATCTGACTCCTATTTAGAGCAATACAAGTCAAGACATATACATGGAATGATAAATATAATCTACAATGCATCTGCATGTTGTCTAGGTCAAACTAGACTAAAGTCAACACTTGGTCAACTCTAGTCAACTAAACTAGTCAAACTAGGTCAACTAGGTCAAGTCCTAGCCCTAACAAGTCTCACTAGGCCTAACCAAGCCTAGGCTAGCACTCACACATAATCACAAGGCAATACAAGCTATAAACATAAAATTTACATATATATAGATATATACATATATTAGCATACATCACATATAGGCATACATTATATAGGCATATAAACATTCATGTTTAAGTTCACGCATTACCTCCTTATATTGCATAAATACTCACATGCATTTATACCTTACAAAATATATACATAGAGATATGGAGAGGGGGTTGGCAGGTTAGTAGGGTAGCATGTAGGTGTATGAATGAAAGGAGGTGTCAATGTAAAGTGTCATATAGTGAGATATGAACACTGTGTCAAAAGCTAATGTGTTACCAACATAGTGTTAAGTGTGTCTATGTGAAGGTGTCATTAGAAGTGTAAAGTTCAACGTGTATCATGAAGTGTCAAGGTGCCGCTAGAGTAGGTTAATATGCATGAATGTTCAGGTATTAGGTTGTGTAATAGGTAGCAGTTAACAAGGGTTCAGATCTTAAACAGAAATTGAAATGTGACAAGGTTAATGTGTGTGTGCCATAAAGGGGAAGACAGTATAATGCAATTAATGGGTGTGCAACCTAGACTAGAGTGTGAGTGTAAACATAATGTGTAATTGTGTGACTAGGTGGGTGGGCGTTCCTGTGATCTCAGGTGATAGCAGTTCTCAGGATATGTGGTAGTGTGTGTGTGTCAATTAGATGAGGGTGTTTCACATATATGTAGTGTGTGTGTGTGTCAATTATATAATGTACTTGTCAAAATCTCAACTCCGAACGGAGGACAAGCATAGATATAATGTAATCTCAATCACAGTCTACGCACGATTTGGTCTAAGCACGATTTGATAACACAGAAGATTATAACTAACACTAAATAACATAAATAAAACCAACAACTAAATAATATAATCTCAGACAATCTCAACTACCAAACTCAACTTATATACAACTCCAGTTCTAAAACATAAAAGCTAAAACAAGACAACTAGCTAAACTCCCGATCACTCTTGAGTGTCGGGGCCGTAGGTAGCTAAGCCGTCTCCTGGTCCATAATACGTAGGGCATATGTCCTCAGGACAATCATCTGTAAAATTTTCAACAGGTCCAGTCAGGACAGGAACGAGTACAATTCATCAAGAAATCCAAAGTAAATGACAGAGAACTATAAAACAGTTATAGACAGTTTTATTGATGAACATGGTACTTTGTATACAGGTGATGGTATAGAGAAACAGTTAAGATACAAGGAAAGTAAGGTAAGTAAAACAAGAGAAGAATCATAGCAATAACGACTGTAAATAGAAACTAGCTGAACTAGAGCAACATGATATAAGTCCAGAATGTAAATGTAAACAAGTGCAAAACCCAAGTAAATCCAGACAACACGAATCTGATACCAGGTGGTTCCAGTACAAGATGAGTCCGGTATAAGGTAAGTCTAGTCGGTGATCAAAGGTTCCAGGATGAGTCCAGCATATACTCTAACAGTGTGTTTTAAAATATCGGGATCGACATGTGAACGGCTGTAGGTAATACGGCACACAGCACACTCGGCCAAGTGTGGGATGGCTATCGTTCTAGTATAATTCCAAGGGAGTGGTTCCAGTATTTGGGTATGTTCACATGCCTATTCCAATATTTCCCCGCCCAGCAAGTACAAGTGAATCCATAATCCGACACGAAAATAGGTATAAGTCCAGCCAGTACACGAATGGTTCCAGTATTTGATTCCAGGGTGGTTCCAGTAGGTGGTTCCAGAAATAGAGGCCAGACACAAATAAGTGAGTGTCGCATGAAATGGATCCAGCAATATCAAATCGTGTTTGAAACAGAGAATCAGATAGAACTAGCTACAACTGAAATATAGTAAACGACAAGTAAATGGAAGAACTATCAGACAATGTACTCGCCTGCTACTCTGAAAAGAGTAGTATAATATCAGATGTCTGCAACAGAGTCACAATGTCCTAAATAGAGGAATACAGGTTATAATATGTTTAAATAAGATAAATGAAGTTTATGATGCAATCTACATTATTTCTAGGCCAATCTAGGTCAAAGTCAACTCTAAGTCAAACCTGGTCAACTGTCTAGGTCAAACTAGGTCAACTGGTCACACCTAGACTCAATGTTGACCTTTGGTCAACTCTAATCAACATGAACCATTTGGTCAACTTGGTCAAAAGTCCACTATTGGTCAACTAGACTATTTGGGTCAAAAACTCTATATCATATCACATATCCTAGTATACCACACAAGGCCTATATCATATTTATATACATATCACATATCCTTAACCATGACTCAACTACCTCAACACATATATATCTACATATGTAAAATATAACTCTAACCTCTCATATAATAGCCACATACATATATACTAGACATAACCACATATATCTAAACCTATATCCTCCATTACCACCTACTCAAGGAGTGATACAAAGGCTAAAGGCATGTAGCCTTGCCCAACACATCCCTGGCTCAATCTCACACACTATACCAAGTGTGGCACCAAGCCCACCTGGGTTATGCAAGGCCAGGCCACACATTTGTCTAGCAGCCCCAAGCCACTGTTGCAAATGCCACTGCCCTGCTTGCCTGCTGCAGCTGCAATACAAATGCTGCTACTGCTGCTATGCAAGCCAGGCCAAGCCAAGGCAAGCATTGCCTGCTACTGCTACTGAAATGCTAAACCACTGCTCACTGCTCCTTCTACTGCTACTGCCTAAGCCTTTGATATAAACCCACCTGGACAGGGACTCCCTCCTTATCAAAATTCTGATACAATATATTATGAATGGGGCTGGGTTCAAGTCTTCCTAACCACTCCAACTGGGATACACAATTCCTGACACCCCAACTTAAATTCTATAACATAAACCTAATACACAAGTCTCAGATATTCACCATGACTGAACTGAACTCAACTCAGATGAATGTGTGTGTATGGAAAATAGGAAATTGGCAAGTAAAGGCCTGTGTGTGTATAGAAAATAGTGTGTGAACATTGTCAGGTTTTAGAGTGTCAAAATGACAGTTTCACATAGTACCCCAATTGATACTCACACATACATATATATATATATGTATGAACTAATATATATATAAGGTAAAAGTAAGGGACTGTTACCTCCTCTCTTCTCTCAAATTTTCTGGCACTTGCACCCTCCTATAGCCACATACATACACTCTCCCCATCCTCTATTCACTCCCTCATCTGCCCATAACTGCTGCTCACCCCAACCAATCAAAATCCCTGCCTAACTGATAGGACCTGCCATGGCAAAACCAGGCCAAGCCAAGCCAAGGCAAAACCAAGGCAAACAAGGCTGCCTGGCCAACCTTTCTCACAGAACCTGGGCTGAACTCAGTTCAGCCCCTAATATTTCAGAGAGACATTCCCTCTCTAATACAATACTCAGAGAACAGAGAAAAATAGTGAAAAACAGTGACTATCTAAATCATTGTGATCAAAACAGTGACTATACCCAGTTCAGTCCCAAAATCAGTTTTCCTTGTATCAATCAACCCAACCTCATTTCATATAACAATCAACCTTAGTCTTCAGATAATATAGATGTTAAACATCAATTTCAATTGTGTATAACAGTTTCAATATCAGGAAAACCATTTCGAAATCCCAAAATGCAAATTCGAGCTCATTTCCTATGCCAATCACAAACCTTAACATGTTTAGCTAATTTCAGATGTGTGCAGGTGTAATCCTCACTGAATTGAACGCACAAATCAACAGCTAACCTACATTCGATTCTCAGAAATCAAAAATCAGTTTTCTGTATCAAAACATTTTCAAAAACCCAATTTCGAATCCAAAAATTGAACCCAAATGCACATCCTATGAACTCAGAAATGTAAGCTTAATTCTCAGGCATGTACATACATGTAGACATTAAATTATCACAATTTAACATTCGATCAAATTCACAAACTCAGAAAATTTTACTGGACTGAACCAGTATTCAGAACCTACTCCCAAAATCAATTCATATTCAAAAAAGAACAATTAAAACTCCAAATAAATGGTTGACAGAGGTGTATGAATATAACATGGTGTTATACAGGTTGTGTCGTGTCCCCAAAAGTTGACACGACGTATCCAAATGCTGAAAACTAGGTTTCAAAGAATAACGGTGTCTGCAGCCTCGTGCAGAGGTGCAGTACGAGCTAGGACACGACACACGACACCATAGGGCTCGTGCTCGTATCCTAGGGTGCGCCAAGGATAGGGCTAGGGTTCCATCAACCTGCACCATGTCATTGTGTCACCGTGTCGAAGTTACAAGTGCGTATCAGTGAAGGTTTACTCGCGCGTACAGAGCACGCACGCGGCCAGTGCGACCAGTGCGAGGAGGAGAACTCCTCGCACACTGCACCATATGGTCCCATCTTTTGGGAGGATGATGTCAGTCTATGCCCCATCATCCTCGCCAAAAATGGCGCATCCAAGTGTCCGACACAATGAGAAATTCAGCCCGTGATGCAGGACAGTGCACGTGTCCAGTGCGTGCGTGTCCAACACGAAAATCCGACACAACAAGACACTAAAACACAAAACACTCTTCACAAAAATTAATGTACATATTTAGATCTACAAATCCATGTAATTATATTTACAAAAATCAAAAATAAATTCCTAAGTGGCATTCTATCAAATACTCAACAGTACAACTGATACGTGTCCGATACAGACAAGAAATTGACACGACTCGACACCCAAATTTTGGGGACACCTAGGGGACTCCTAGATCTAGCCCTAAATGCAAAGAAAACCGAAATTTAAATCAATTTAAAGGGTTTTACCTATATGTGCAAAAAGCTTGGAAAAGCTTCAAATGGGGGATTCCTCCTTGATATCCAAAAGCTCCCAAATTGTCCCAAGACTGGGATTAAATTCCACAATCAGAAAATAGAAGAAAATTAGGCTCTAATGCAAGAAACTAGAGTAGAAAAGGATTTAAAATGAAGATTTTATGGAATGGGAAAGAATTAACAAACCTTTCCTTCTCTAAGTGCTCCTTCAATACAAAAGAGGCAAGAACTAATTGGGAGAATACTTATAGGGAAGGGGGAAGCCCTAAGTGGCTGGCCATGGGCTGATTTCTAGGGTTAGGGTTTAGTTATTTGGGCTATGGGCTTAAGTCACAAGTCATTAAGTCATGAAATCATAAGTCATTGCATTAAACCATAAGTCATGACTAGTTTACTCTAAACTTAATCCTCTCATTCTAAAACTAACTTCTAATGACTAAAATGGGTTAACTCAAGTTAGACTAGGGTTACCATAGCTAGGGTTAGGTTCTAGGCTAGTCCACTAGGTCTCAACAAGTCAAAGTCAAACTAGAATTCACCAATTCAATAAATAATCAAATAATTCAAATAAGTCAAAATGACCAAATTATCTCTAGGCTAAAAATGATAATTAAATCATCCTAATGACATGGTTAGGCTCTAGGTCATGCAGTCTCTCAACTTACACTAGCAAGACCTCAAAATCACAAGCCATGACTTAAAACAGTTTTTAAATAGTTTAAAAAATGATTAAAAAACACCAAAATCATAATGTAAAATAAATATCAATAATTAATAATTATAATTACAAATTTTAAAAATTACCCTCATTTCAGAAACTGGGTGTTACAATCCTACCCTCCTTAGAAAAATTTCGTCCTCAAAATTTAAGTCGGTTGTACTCCTTCTAGGTCAACCACCCACAATCAAAGTCTCTAAGCAATTTCTAACTCATACAATTTGAAGAGTAATATATAGAGTCATGGTAAACCATAGCAGTTGAAGGTCTCATCTAGATGGACTAGTCATATTAGATCAAAACAGTCCCATGGTATCAACATACAAGCAATATAGGGTGTTCTGCTGGAAAGATAAAGAAGCAACAATCATTAAGGTGTAGGACAGTCTATCATCCTATATGAAACTGGTAAGGACAACTAGGAATTAATTATGAAGGATTACCATTCCAAAGATGATCAAAATCGAAAGTTTAAGTCTCGAGTGTCAATAGCATTGAAATCCAATAACACAATATATATAAGAAAAGATTTAGTCCCGACACGATCTAAGTTGATCAATTTCAGGATAAATCAAAGTTTGGGCAAGATGGAGAACGAGGCCATTGAAGTCTGAGCACGAGTATCTAAGATTTGATATCCATGTCACAATTGAATTAATTCAATTGAATAAGACTCCAAATACTGGATGATAAGGAGGATGACCCGGTCGACTGGTCACGATCAAGGAATTAGAATTTAAAGGGTGATGCAAGGATATAGAAATAAGTCAATTTTCTCCTTTGGATAGGGAAACTAAACGTGATACCTTGGGTTGATCTATCAAGTACAGTGCCTTTTCTTTCTGAAATATGTGAAAGGCAAAACAATAAAGAGTTCAAAGACGATGCTATTTAAGTACAATACGTGGTTCATAGGCGATGGAAATAAATTCAAGAGAGAATTGCCAAAGCTGTCATGGATGAGACTCTAGGGCAAATTTAACTATGTCTCCATCCATGTAGAATAATATATGAGAAGCGAACCAAAGTGCAATAGGTTGATCAGTCCATCATGCACCGGTTCTGATTAGACAATATGTTAGTGGGTGTCGGCCCCCAATAAAATATGTCATGATCAAGCTCGAAAAGATCAGCTTGCAAAACTGGTACTAAATTAGCAACATAAGATAGATAAAATATAAGTAAGGATAATGATGAAGGAAGTTAATAGTCTAAGATCCTTTAAACATCAAAGAGTGAGGGTGAATCAAAACAAGAGGAAAAGGATTTTCAAATCGAAGTTCATAATGAGATTCTCAAGGGTCATCCAGGAATCTCTCAAGTAGTCCTAACTGTGATTGAGTAACCTCTCTGCTAAAGCCTATTCCTTAGTTCCTATCGCAGGCTGTAGTGATACTCTAGTTCGAATACCACTACATAAATTTGAGACCTGCATGGGCCACCACTAAAAACGTGTCACGACCCGCACCCACTGTGAGGGTACGAGTGTGTAACAACGCCCAGCCTATGCCGCAGTGTCGACGGTAGAACGCTGTTCTAGGTCACTATCTAACCAACAACTCACACAATTATATAATGTACTTGTCAAAATCTCAACTCCGAACGGAGGACAAGCATAGATATAATGTAATCTCAATCACAGTCTAAGCACGATTTGATAACACAGAAGACTGTAACTAAGACTAAATAACATAAATAAAACCAACAACTAAATAATATAATCTCAGACAATCTCAACTACCAAACTCAACTTATATACAACTCCAGTTCTAAAATATGAAAGCTAAAATAAGACAACTAGCTAAACTCCCGATCACCCCTGAGTGTCGGGGCCGTGGTAGCTAAGCCGTCTCCTGGTCCATAATACGTGGGGCATGTGTCCTCAGGGCAATCATCTGTAAAATTTTCAACAGGTCCAGTCAGGACAGGAATGAGTACAATTCATCAAGAAATCCCAAGTAAATGACAGAGAACTATAAAGCAGTTATAGATAGTTTTATTGATGAACATGGTAGTTTGTATACAGGTGATGGTATAGAAAAACAATTAAGATACAAGGAAAGTAAGGTAAGTAAAACAAGAAAAGAATCATAGCAATAACGATTGTAAATAGAAACTAGCTGAAATAGAGCAACATGATATAAGTCCAGAATGTAAATGTAAACAAGTACAAAACCCAAGTAAATCCAGACAACACAAATCTGATACCAGGTGGTTCCAGTACAAGATGAGTCCGGTATAAGGTGAGTCCAGTCGGTGATCAAAGGTTCCAGGGTGAGTCCAACCTATACACTAACAGTGTGTTTTAAAATATCGGGATCGACATGTGAACGGGTGTAGGTAATACGGCACACCGCACACTCGGCCAAGTGTGGGATGGCTATCGTTCCAGTATAATTCCAAGGGAGTGGTTCCAGTATTTGGGTATGTTCACATGCATATTCCAATATTTTTCCGCCCAGCAAGTACAAGTGAATCCATAATCCGACACGAAAATAGGTATAAGTCCAGCCAGTACACGAATGGTTCCAGTATTTGATTCCAGGGTGGTTCCAGTAGGTGGTTCTAGAAATAGAGGCCAGATATAAATAAGTGAGTGTCGCATGAAATGGATCCAGCAATATCAAATCGTGTTTGAAACAGAGAATCAGATAGAACTAGCTACAACTGAAATATAGTAAACGACAAGTAAATGGAAGAACTATCAGAGAATGTACTCGCCTTCTACTCTGAAAAGAGTAGTATAATATCAGATGTCTGCAACAGAGTCACAATGTCCTAAATAGAGGAATACAGGTTATAATATGTTTAAATAAGATAAATGAAGTTTATGATGCAATCTACATTATTTCTAGGCCAATCTAGGTCAAAGTCAACTCTAAGTCAAACCTGGTCAACTGTCTAGGTCAAACTAGGTCAACTGGTCACACCTAGACTCAATGTTGACCTTTGGTCAACTCTAATCAACATGAACCATTTGGTCAACTTGGTCAAAAGTCCACTATTGGTCAACTAGACTATTTGGGTCAAAAACTCTATATCATATCACATATCCTAGTATACCACACAAGGCCTATATCATATTTATATACATATCACATATCCTTAACCATGACTCAACTACCTCAACACATATATATTATGTAAAATATAACTCTAACCTCTCATATAATAGCCACATACATATATACTAGACATAACCCACATATATCTAAACCTATATCCTCCATTACCACCTACTCAAGGAGTGATACAAAGGCTAAAGGCCTGTAGCCTTGTCCAACACAACCCTGGCTCAATCCCACACACTATACCAAGTGTGGCACCAAGCCCACCTGGGTTATGCAAGGCCAGGCCACACATTTTCCTGGCAGCCCCAAGCCACTGTTGCAAATGCCACTGCCCTGCTTGCCTGCTGCAGCTGCAATGCAAATGCTGCTACTGCTGCTATGCAAGCCAGGCCAAGCCAAGGCAAGTATTGCCTGCTGCTGCTACTGAAATGCTAAACCACTGCTCACTACTCCTTCTACTGCTACTGTCTAAGCCTATGATACAAACCCACCTGGACAGGGACTCCCTCCTTATCAAAATTCTGATACAATATATTATGAATGGGGCTGGGTTCAGGTCTTCCTAACCACTCCAACTGGGATACACAATTCCTGACACCCCAACTTAAATTCTATAACATAAACCTAATACACAAGTCTCAGACATTCACCATGACTGAACTGAACTCAACTCATATGAATGTGTGTGTATGGAAAATAGGAAATTGGCAAGTAAAGGCCTATGTGTGTATAGGAAATAGTGTGTGAACATTGTCAGGTTTTAGAGTGTCAAAATGACAGTTTCATATAGTACCCCAGTTAATACTCACACAAACATATATATATGTATGAACTAATATATATATAAGGTAAAAGTAAGGGACTGTTACCTCCTCCCTTCTCTCAAATTTTCTGGCACTTGTACCCTCCTATAGCCACATACATACACTCTCCCCATCCTCTATTCACTCCCTCATCTGCCCCATAACTGCTGCTCACCCCAACCAATCAAAACCCCTGCCTAACTGATAGGACCTGCCATGGCAAAACCAGGCTAAGCCAAGCCAAGGCAAAACCAAGGCAAACAAGGCTGCCTGGCCAACCTTCCTCACAGAACCTGGGCTGAACCCAGTTCAGCCCCTAATATTTCAGAGAGACATTCCCTTTCTAATACAATACTCAGAAAACAGGGAAAAACAGTGAAAAACAGTGACTATCTAAATCATTGTGATCAAAACAGTGACTATACCCAGTTCAGTCCCAAAATCAGTTTTCCTTGTATCAATCAACCCAACCTCATTTCATATAACAATCAACCTTAGTCTTCAGATAATATGCATGTTAAACATCAATTTCAGTTGTGTATAACAATTTCAATATCAGGAAAACCATTTCGAAATCCTAAAATGCAAATTCGAGCTCATTTCCTATACAAATCACAAACCTTAACATGTTTAGCTAATTTCAGATGTGTGTAGGTGTAATACTCACTGAATTGAACACATAAATCGACAGCTAACCTACATTCGATTCTCAGAAATCAAAAATCAGTTTTCTGTATCAAAACATTTTGAAAAACCTAATTTCGAATCCAAAAATTGAACCCAAATGCACATCCTATGAACTCAGAGATGTAAGCTTAATTCTCAGGCATGTACATACATTTAGACATTAAATTATCATAATTTAACATTCGATCAAATTTACAAACTCAAAAAAATTTACTGGACTGAACCAGTATTCAGAACCTACTCCCAAAATCAATTCATATTCGGAAAAAAATAATTAAAACTCCAAATAAATGGTTGACAGAGGTGTATGAATATAACATGGTGTTGTACAAGTTGTGTCGTGTCCCCAAAAGTCGACACGACGTGTCCAAATGCTGAAAACCAGGTTTCAAAGAATAACGGTGTCAGCAGCCTCGTGCAGAGGTGCAGTGCGAGCTAGGACACGACACACGACACCATAGGGCTCGTGCTCGTGTCCTAGGGTGCGCCAAGTATAGGGCTAGGGTTCCATCACCCTTCACCATGTCATCGTGTCGCCGTGTCGAAGTTACAAGTGCGTATCAGTGAAGGTTTACTCGCACGTATAGTGCGCGCGCGCGGCCAGTACGACCAGTGCGAGGAGGAGAACTCCTCGCACACTGCACCATACGGTACCATCTTTTGGGAGGATTATGTCAGTCTATGCCCCATCATCCTTGCCAAAAATGGTGCATCCAAGTGTCCGACACAGTGAGAAATTCAGCCCGTGATGCAGGACAGTGCACGTGTCCAGTGCGTGCGTGTCCAACACGAAAATCCGACACAACAAGACACTAAAACACAAAACACTCTTCACAAAAATTAATGTACATATTTAGATCTACAAATTCATGTAATTAGATTTATAAAAATCGAAAATAAATTCCTAAGGGGCAATCTATCAAACACTCAATAGTACAACTGATACGTGTCCGATACGGACACGAAATTGACACGACTCGACACCCAAATTTCGGGGACACCTAGGGGACTCCTAGATCTAGCCCTAAATGCAAAGAAAACAGAAATTTAAATCAATTTAAAGGTTTTTACCTATATGTGCAAAAAGCTTGGAAAAGCTTCAAATGGGGGATTCCTCCTTGATATCCAAAAGCTCCCAAATTGTCCCAAGGCTGGGATTAAATTCAACAATCAGAAAATAGGAGGAAATTAGGCTCTAATGCAAAAAACTAGAGTAGAAAAGGATTTAAAATGAAGATTTTATGGAATGGGGAAGAATTAACAAACCTTTCCTTCTCTAAGTGCTCCTTCAATACAAAAGAGGCAAGAACTAATTGGGAGAATACTTATAGGAAAGGGGGAAGCCCCAAGTGGCTGGCCATGGGCTGATTTCTAGGGTTAGGGTTTAGTTATTTGGGCTATGGGCTTATGTCACAAGTCATTAAGTCATGAAATCGTAAGTCATTGCATTAAACCATAAGTCATGACTAGTTTACTCTAAACTTAATCCTCTCATTCTAAAACTAACTTCTAATGACTAAAATGGGTTAACTCAAGTTAGACTAGGGTTACCATAGCTAGGGTTAGGTTCTAGGCTAGTCCACTAGGTCTCAACAAGTCAAAGTCAAACTAGAATTCACCAATTCAATAAATAATCAAATAATTTAAATAAGTCAAAATGACCAAATTACCCCTAGGCTAAAAATGATAATTAAATCATCCTAATGACATGGTTAGGCTCTAGGTCATGCAGTCTCTCAAGTTACACTAGCAAGACCTCAAAATCACAAGCCATGACTTAAAACAGTTTTTAAATAGTTTAAAAAATGATTAAAAAACCAAAATCATAATGTGAAATAAATATCAATAATTAATAATTATAATTATAAAATTTAAAAATTATCCTCATTTCAGAAACTGTGTGTTACAGGTGTGTAATGTGAATAGGGTCATGTGTGTGTACAGTCATAGGTTTAGGTGTGTGTGTGATGAGAGGGTGGGTGTGCGGTCTGAACTCAGTGTCAATCCCAGACATGAATGACAGTGTGGTATGTGATAGAAGATAGGGTGTTAACAGGGGATGAAATTAGTGGATAGGGTGTTGCTCTCAGGAATTCAGTGTATCTCAGGATTGTGTTATAGAGTGTACATCACCATGCCTATAATAACAGTCTTAAAAATCAGGACAATGCAATGTGTATACAGTTGATTAGGAAATCCAGAATTGTGTGTGTGTGTGTGTGAACAACATAGGTTAGAGTGTCCCTGGTTTACATGCCATATTTGTGTTCATGTGTGCGTGTCAATATGTTACAGTTCTCAGATTTAGACCAGTGTGTCAACCAGTGTAATACAAGGTGTTCAAAGGGACAGTGTACATGTGTGTGTACACAGGAACTGAAATTAATGCAATGTGTCCATGTGCGAGTGTCAATAGGAATCTGTGGAGTGTGTGTAACAGTGACAGGAATTGTTCTCATGTGTGTGTGAATGAAAGAGGGTGTGAGTGTACTACACATGAGAGTGTAATGTCTCAGTCTCAGATATTCCCAAACCCAAATGACGGTTCAAACCAAACAGTGTAATAGGTAGCAGTTCACTCATGTCAACCAGCTAACAGGAATCCAATACCAACCCATCATGAACCCTAGCAATTTAACTCAACTAAAATATAGGAATCAATATGAATGAACAAACAATTAGAAAAAACACCATAGTTCAGTTAAATGACAGTTGACAGCTACACATGCCAAATCCCATTCGAAAACCCCTTTGCTTAACACAATTCACAAACTAGCATGATTCCCATTTCATTACACATGTAGGTGAACTTAGCAAATCATTCAGCAACATTAATCAGTAAAAAAATGCAAATTTAAAACCCAAAAATCTAGTTTCAGTGTAGTATATCAGTCGATTTCAGAGTTTTAGGGAATTCCCATGATTTCGAATCTAATTATCAACAAATTTAAAATCAAAGAGTTGGTAATAAGTGTCACATGTGTGTATGTGTCCTGTGAGTCATTTCGTGTCCCACAAATACGACACAGACGTGTCCACATCAATGTAAACACGTGGGGTGCACCCAGTGTAGCACAGCGTTGTGCACACATGCACACGCGTCTAGCACGCGACACAGGCCACGTGGAGACACGTGGCCGTGCACACGTGTTTGCCAGGGGTTAGGGTAGGTGTCCAACCGCCTGCAAAAGGTCCACGTTGTGTCGTGTCCAAGTTACAAGCCCGTGTCAGTGTGCGAATTCAGACTGAAACAAACTAGTGCACGACCGTGCGCGTGCAGTGCGGGTCGAAGTTCTTCCTAACCAGTCAACGAGATCCTACGAAACTTTGTAGGCCTTGTGTCAGTTATCTAGGGAGTCTCCATGTCAAATTTTGTGTCGTGAAGTGGCGTGTCCAGTGCGAACCAGGACACGGGCAGCAGGGCACTCAAACGAGCCCCATGCTGCGTGTCCAAGCACAAAATCCGACACAATAAGACACGAAATGCAAATCATCCTTCACAAAAGTTATTACACACACCTAGATCTAGAGATCCGTGAAATTAGATTTTCAAAAATCAAAAATAAAGTCCTATGTGATATTTTAACAAACACCTACACATACACTATGATACGTGTCCGATACGGGCACCAAATGGACACGAATTGTGCCCAAATTTTGGGAACAACTAGGAGACTCCTAGATCTAGCCCTAAATGTAAAGAAATTAGAATAATAATACTATTTAAGGGGTTTTATCTATAGGTGTCAATCTCAAGAGAAAGCTTCAAATGGGGGGTATTTTTCTTGACAGCCTAATGCTCCAAATGGCACAATAACTAAGGTGAACCTCCAGAATCAGTAAACACACAGAAATTACATCCTAATGCAAAAGACTAGGGTTAAAAAAGAACTAAAATGAATTTATTAAGATTTTTGGAAGGGGAGAAAATACATTTTCTTCATATTCTAGGTCAAGCTCTAAAAGAGGCAAGAACACCTCAACATGACATTAAATAGGGGAGGGGTTCTCCTATGGCTGGCCATGGGTGTCTAATTAGGGTTAGGGTTTCATAAATTGGCCCATGGGCTTAAGTTCTAATCATTTAAGTCATGAAGTCATAAGCCATTTCATAAAACTATAAGTCATGACTAGATTACACTAAACTTAATCCTTCCATTCCAAAACTAATTCTAAGTGACTAAAATGGGTTAACTCAAGTTAGACTAGAGTTACCATAGCTAGGGTTAGGTTCTAGGCTAGTCCACTAAGTCTCAACAAGTCAAAGTCCAAACTAGGAATCACCAATTCAATAAATTCAAATAAATTCAAATTTCACTAAATGACAAAAATACCCTCAAGCTAAAATGATAATTAAATCATCCTAATGACACGGTTAGGCTCTAGGTCATACAGCCTCTAGGGTTTCACTAGCAGCACATCAAAATCACAAGTCATGATTTAAAATAGTTTTTAAATAGTTTAAAAATGATTAAAAATCACCAAAAATCATAATATGAAATAAATATCAATAAATTATAATTATAATTACAAAATTTTAAAATTACCCTCATTTGGAAAACTGGGTGTTACATTAAAGTCTTGGATGGCCGAAGGATGAGGAGGTCGGCTACCCGACTTTTCTTCACAGCAGGTAACAGCGTTAAAATCCCCGACGCAAAGCCAGGGAAGATTGATGTGGTTAAGGTGTATGTCGGTCAGGGTGTCCCACAATAGTTTACGTTCATAGATATCACAGCTTCCACGAATGACGGACAAGAGAGAGCGGGAATGGAGCATGGGGTGTTCCACCCAACATGAGAGAGCCTGTCTCGAATCGTGAATGATGACGTGCTTAACGTCGGCCGCAAAGAGGATCAAAATATCATGGTAGCCGACGATAGCCGAGGGAAAACCTAACTGCAATTCGATGGACCTGAGTTTGGTTGGGGGAACTTTGGGTTCAATAATCACTAAGATATCAATTCTGTGAATTTTCTTGAGACCATTTAATCTTCTTAAGGTGGGTTTGTTCGTGAGGCCTCTAACATTCCAAGAAATGAAGTTAAGCATTGAGATTTTTGGAAAGAAGGAATTTGGTGAGTTTTATGGCAGACCTAGTGGTCATGGCCGTGGCCTCTTTAACACATATTTTTCTTGATTTTTTGGAAGTGGGAGTGACTTTACCACCCTTCTTGATAGTTCTGTCAATCTTCTCGGTCGGTTGCATGTACACCTCTCCAACAATCTCGGCCAAAGATCCAAAGTAGCTGTTCGTGGTAGTGATGCCAGCATCGATAACCTACTGCAATCTGGCCACTGGTGCATAACCAATGTTGGCTAGGACGTCCGCATGGATGACAGCCCTAGTATGGGGGGGGGGGGTATTCTATGACGGTAAGTTGGGGGTCCTCTTTATTCCTCAATTCCGAAGATATTTTTGATGTTATGGGTTACATGGAGATTTTTGTCTCCTTGTCGAAGGTGCCACTGTTCCCTGTTTCCACTTCCATACTGATGTTTTCTGTGTTAGAGGTCTAAGTAACATCCGTGGGGTCCGAGGCGAAGATTTCGAACTTGTTGGTGTAGTTAAGGCCTGGAGATTTGTACGGTACGATGGCACTTCTCGGGGGATCTTGTTCTTGGGTATAGGAGTTTTTGGTATTGATTTCAAACCGGATGTGGGAGTTAGGTAGAGATAGAAGAGGAGATGTGTGGGAGTTTTCGAACGCTTGTGTGTGGGCCACCTTTCGACTCACTTTTTTCTTCAGTTCTAGGTGTGCACGAAAACAATATTCGGTAAGGTAACCGCGCATATGACAGTTTTGCAAAATATGATATTATTATCATATACGATTTGTTGGGTATGCGTCATATTACCGAGCGAGATTTGTGTAAAATTGGGGAGGTCCTTGGACAAATCAAGTTCCATGCAGATTTTGGCGTAATGTCCCTTGGATAGGTTGCGGGTTTCCTCCGCCATCGCCAAAAATGTCTATATATATATATATATATATATATATATATATATATATATATATATATATATATATATATATATATATATAGGTTGCGGGTTTCCTCTGCCATCGCCACAAATGTCTATATATATATATATATATATATATATATATATATATATATAGAGGTTGCGGGTTTCCTCCGCCATCGCCACAAACGTCCCATATATATATATATATATATATATATATATATATATATATATATATATATATATATATATATATATATATATATATTGTTTTTGTATATATATATATATGTTTTCGTATATATACAAAAACAATATATATATATATATATATATATATATATATATATATATATATATATATATATATATATATATATATATATATATATATATACAAAAACATTTTTCCCCTTCTCCTAAAGCTTAGGGCTGGCGCCTCTCTCCTTCCCTCGGACGGCGGGGCCTCCTCCCAGCGATGGCCCACCGATTGGGCCGTCATCACATCCCACCCTCTCATATCGTTGCCCCCCCCCCCCCCCACTTTTCCCCCGGCTCGTCCTCTTCCGATTGATCCCCCTGTGTGGCGTTCCTTTGCTGAAGTCCTCTCGACCTCCTATCTCTCGGCAGACCCGGGCCTGCAGATCTCGGTGTGGGAACCCTTCATCTTCCAAGGTGCTCCTGCCATTCGGTTCGATGAGGCGGGCGAAGCGGTGCTATTCGAACCTCTGCTTCTTGCTCTCTTAAGGAAATTTTAGTCGGTTGAGGCCTCCGGTCGATCTCATCTGAAAGGCTTTTGCCCAGTTCAACTTCTCCGGCCAAGTTCAAGTCGGCATTCTGGACTCACGGTATGTTCTAATTAGGCCAGAGCTCGAGGTTGATTTCCCGTGGCTTAGAGCTCGGGATGTGTGGTTCATTTGCCCAATCCCAGATGAGGATGTTCAAATGGACACCCAACATTTTGGCCAAGAAGGAGACTGCTTTGGCTCCTATTTGGGTGGTACTGCCGGAGCTCCCCAACTGCTTTTCGCCAAGGCAGCTTTGTTTAGTATTGTGCGTGGTTTCGGCGCTCTCCTAATGCTGGATAAACCTACCAGTGAGCAGTCTAGGCCGAGTCTTGCTAAGATTTTCGTGGAGATGGATATAAGTCATCCTCTCCCCGAACGAGTATGAATCGAACTATCAGGAGGTCATAGTGTGTGGCAAACTATTGTCTTTGAATCCCGTCCGTTGTCCTGTGGGGCTTGCTTTCATCAAGGTCATCTAGAGGAGCATTGTAAGGTGGTTGCTAAGAGGGAGCAAAAAGATGGTCTGGTGGAGGTTGAGAAGTCCAGCAGGGCTATTAGTAAACTGGTAAGGAACCTACCCTCTATGCATGTCAGTACAGGCATTTCGTCCAAGGAGATAGGGGACTACTCCAGAGCTTCAGAAATAGAACCTCTCAATCAGTCAAATATCACAACCATTGTTCCTCAGGAAGCCAGGACGTGCGCTGAGGTTTTGGACACGGCGGTGGCTCAGCTGGACCATCGTATGGGGAGGAACGAATCTCAAATTTGGGTGACGGGGATGGAGGTTTCAACATCCAGGACGATACAAGAGGATCCAGGGAGCCTATAGGAAGGGCTCCCCTAGTGGATGGGGAACATCCTATTCCTCCCCAACATTGGGCTGATGGGGGTATGTCAGCAGGAGACACTATCATAATCGGGTCAGGGTGCTCTGCAGAGCACGAGGCAGCAGCGATTGAAGGAACTGCGAGACAGGGCACGTGGGAAGGAGAGCATTGGGCTGATGGGGGTGTGTCAGCAGGCAATGCTAGTACAATTGGACATGGCACTTTGCTGAGCACGAGGCAGAAGCGATTGAAGGAACCGTGGGGCAGGGCATACGGGAAGGAGATCTAGAAGGGGCTGGGAGACTCCTCATAAGAAAAAGAACAAAAAGTGGGTGCACCTCAGTAACCCCTACTTCCTTCGATCCGCAGTCAGGCTACAACCAAACTCCTCTTAATTATAAAGTTCCTAATATAGAACGTTAGGGGGATTGGGGGGAACGCCACGATGAATCGGATCAAGGCGCTATACAAGGTTAATAGAATTGTGCTTCTGGTTATCATCGAACCAAAGGTGGCTAAGGATAAATTACACAGGTTTTAAATGACTTTGGGTTTCAATTGCTCAGTCTCTAAAGAGAAGGGGAACATATGGGTGATGCACCTCGAGGAGATGGAAGCGACTGTACTAGACTTGTGCGACTAGGCAGTTTCACTGTCGTTTAAGCACCCATCTGTTAAACAACAGGCTACCTAACGATTGTTCATGGGAGTAACTCCAGAAGGGAAAGAAAACTTCTCTGGAACCACATGTTGCAGTTTCAGAACTTGGGCTCTGATCCATGGATGATAGGGGTGACTTCAACGCAATTGCTAGGGCAGATGAACAGAGTAGAGGCCACTCCCTCAACGTGGCTTCGATTCAAGATTTCATAAATTTCAAATCTTAGTGGGGGTGGATGAACTGCAATTCGTTGGTAGGTCTTTCACTTGGTTCAACTCATAAGCGGGGACAAAGCGCTAATGGTCTCGGTTAGGTCGCATCCTCGTTGATCAGTCCTGGCTGGACATGGCCAGTGCAACCAGGTTAGAATGCCTTAACCGGGAAAAAACCGACCATGCTCCCCTACTTGTCTCGGTCGGATCGAAGAAGAACAAGCCAATCAAATGCTTTCAATTCCTTTCGTTCTGGGCGAACCATCCTGGGTTTATATCCGTCGTCGATGATACTTGGAAGACGGTGCACCACCACAACAGCCTCATGAGGCTAGCTATGCGTATCACGACCACCAGGAGAGCTCTTTCGACATAGAGTTTTTCGTCGTTCGGGAACATCTTCAAAGAGACACGGAAGACGGAATGTGCGGTTTCGCTTGCTGAGACCACATTTGACAGCGACTCCGAAGGATCCACGAGAGCGCGTCTTCACGAAGAGAAGGCCATCCTCAAGCAAAAGGTGGGCATCAAAACTGAATTCTGGCATCAAAAAGCGAGGTTGAAATGGGACACCGATGGGGGTCAAAACTCGGCTTTCTTTCACGCATGTGTGAGGAACAAGAGAAGGAAACTCTGTATTCACCGTATTCGTAAGGTCGACAATCTGGTCACTGAGGACTCGGTGGAGATTAGATCGGAATCGATCGAATACTTCTCCTAACTTTTCAACAAGGGCGACATCACTAAAGACGACAGGTTCTTGGGGGCAATCCCGGGCCTGATCACTTTGGAGGACAACGAGCGGCTCACGGAGGCTCCTATCATGGCGGAGTTTGAAGGCGTCGTAATGGTGTCCGACAACGGGAGTTCCGTCAAGCCGGATGGGTTCGGTGGGGAATTCTACAAGCAATATTGGGAGATAATCAAAGACGATCTAGTTGAGGCAGTTCAACTTTTTTCGTGAGGGCCTCTTATCCGAAAACTATATCGAGCACCCATATTGTCCTTATTCCCAAGAAGGATATTCCGAGCTCCTTCGCCAATTTTAGACCCATAAGCTTGTGTGACTTATGCAATAAGGTTATTTCTAATCTGCTTTCTAATCGCCTTATGGCTGTGCTTCCTAGGATCATCTCGTCGGAGCAATGCGGGTTCGTGAGCGGTATAACATCCTTCTAGCTCAGGAGCTTATGGCGGACCTAGGAAGCAAGAAGAGGGAGGGAACATTGCTATCAAGCTTGATCTCGTCAAGGCATATGATGAACCTGATTGGCAGTACCTGCTCTGGGTCTTGAGGAGATTCGGGTTCAGCAACCTTTGGGTGGAGCTAGTCTTCCACTAGATTTGTAACTGCTAGTTCTCCACTATTACCAACGGCAAGACTACGGGCTTCTTCAAGTCTTCCGGGAGTCTTAGGCAAGGCGATCCCCTCTCTCCGGCTTTGTATATCATTACGGCGGAGGCACTGAGTTGGAACCTTCATCTTGTGGGATCCAAAAGTCAGAATGCATACTCAACCCATAGCGGCTGTCCAGTCATTTCCTACCTCGGGTACGTGAACGACATTCTGATGTTCTGCTATGGGCACCAACGGGCGGTGAGGGAGGTCATGAAGGTCCCGAAAGACTTTAAGAAAGTTTTCAGGCTTGAGATCAGCTTACCGAAGAGAAATCATTGACCCTTCATTTCCTCGGGCGAGGCGAGGGCGCTTGGCTCGGATTACAGGTTTTCCCATCCAGCATCCTCCCTTCCAATATCTTGGCGTCCCGATCACGGCGGGGAGATGCAGCGCGGTGCTGTCTGATCCCCTAGTGAAGAAGATTGCGGATAGGATTCTGGGGTGGTATAACAGGGTTCTTTCCCTTAGGAGAAAAGTTACGCTGATCCGATACGTACTTTCTTCTATCCATGTCTTCACTCTTACGGCGTGTTCTCCTCCTAAGGTTATCCTGACTAGGATTAAGAATATGTTTTCCCATTTTCTATGGGGATCGAAGGATGGTGTATACTTTAGGGTGTTGGCCAAATGGAAAAAGGACGCTCGGCCCTATTACGAAGGCAGGTTGGGTGTCTGCCGACTGAGGGACATTCAGAAGGCGTTTGATGTGAAGATGTGGTGGAAAGTTAGACCTAACGGGGCTATGTGGTGTAAATTCCTAAAGTGCAAATACTTTCCTAGGTTCGACCCTCGCGCTGTCTACGCTACGTCCAGGGCCACGCGGGTATGGCGGAGTGTCTTGGCTGGCCGGGAGGGAGGGGAACACAATATTGGCGCTCTGTTCGGAGACGGCTCCTCGGATCTGCACAAGGATGATTGGACCTTACTTGGTAAGCTGTCGGACAAGGAAGTTAAACCGGAGGGGCAGGCTAGCGAGCTTCTGATCTCTGGTAGATGGGACGGGACCGGGTCCAGCAGTCGCTAGGGATATTCGGGGCTGAACGGCTTCGCAGGGCAGGCTTGGTTCCCACCGGCAGGGCAGGCTTGGTTCCCACCGGCAGGCCGGATAAGCTCATCTGGAAGCCATCTGCCGACGGGAACTTCTTCCTGGCGTCTGATTGGGAGTCAGCAAAACTCTTTTCACCAAACCTGGAGGTTCTCGCGAACATTTGGAGGGAATCGTTCCCTCTCAAATGGTCGATTCTTATGTGGCATCTCTTCTTCGGGAAGCTTCCATTGGACGACAAGCTTTCCGACTTTGGTTTCTCCATCGTCTCCAAATGCGATTGCTGCGAGGAGGCGAAGTCTGAGACCCTGGAGCATATCTTTGAGGAGAGAGATATGGCGCGGGAGTCTGGGTTCATTTGCACCAGGTATGACCGGCACGAGCTGATGGAAGGGGGCGTAGCGGGGACTGGTGGGGGATCAACCCGCCGCGGGCAAAGAAAGGCATGGTGGAAGTGATGATTTGGGTACTTTGGAAGAACAAGAATAACGCGAGGCATGAATGTTACTCTTTTAATTCACAGGAGCTCATTCTTGAAGTGGACATGCAAGTTAGGAAGGTTTCCCGGCACGAATTCAATCGGATCAGGAAGACACATGGACGGACGGGAAGAAAGATCCCGAGGGTCACGTGAAGGGGGTGGCGGCCACCTCCAAGGGAGACCCTCTACTGCAATATAGCAGTTAGGGGCGGGAGAGTGGATGGGGGCTTTTATAATCCGGGATCACCGTGGCTCTTTCCAATTGGGGGCATGTGTGCAGGGGGCGCAGGGGTGTCCCCAAACTATTTTTGGGTACATGGTAATTCAGGGTTGGCAGTACTTTAAGTAGGAGGGGACATATATATATCTTTTCATGCATCGGACGAAAGGTTGATTCAGAGCTGTAACGGTAGGGGGACGCATCATTAGGGTCTAAATCTGGCTGTATTTCAGTTACGAAGCACTAGTGATAGGCAGGGAGGTGTGGTGCTCTAGAGGGGAAAACACGACGACAAGGGCTTTTGCGAAATATAGGTCGCAGCTTGAATCCGATACTACCTTCTTTGGGGAGGCGGATTTACCGCAATGCCTATATGAGATTCTAGCTAGGGAGAGGGTATAGTATTTGATGTATAGCTTTTTCTTGGGGGGGTATACTTTTTAATTTTGTTGTATACGGTTTTGTTTGCCGATCGAATTTTCCCCGGTTGGATTGTCCTGTTTTGGGACTCTTTGTGGTTTATAAATGTTTCTTTTATATATATATATATATATATATATATATATATATATATATATATATATATATATTTAGAGAATAATTAAGATACTTGAAACTATATTTATCAATCAAAATAATTTTTAGATAAATACTTTTGAAAATCTAGAATGTCATTTTAGATCAAACCTATATTTAATTAAGAAGAAATACTACAATAATAGTTAGACCAAAATCTATAGTTTAATTAAATAGAAAAATATTTACAATATATATTTTAAGAATAACAATAAATAACAAATAATACCAATAATAATACTATTGATAGCATTAATAATAATGTTTTAATAAAATCACAATAATAATTATAATTATAATACCAATAATACTTTTACTAGTATAACATATATACATAATACCTAATCTCCCCAAAACCCAAATAATAATTGAGAAAAACAATATATATAATTTAAATTAGAAGGCCTGAACATATAAAAGTTAACCCAATTCCCATCCTACAACCCATTTAATAAAATAAAACAAAACTTAATATTCCCATGGACTCTGGTCTAAGCCCAAAACCCATGCCCAATAATAGCCCACAAAATCTAGAAAAACAAAAATCAAAATCAAAATATAAAATAAAATATTAAAAAATAAAATATAAACACAAAACACAGCTCGGCCCATTGTCTTACAGACTAAGACCTGGCCCACACTACCAACACCAACCCCCTTCATTCTCTCTTCCAAGATAGAGAAGGACACATCAACAAAAGGAAGAACAAGGAAAAAAAGAACAATCGAGAGAGAGAGAGAGAGAGAGAGAGAGAGAGGATATCAAAGAGAGATCACTCACCAAGCGGACGCCGGTCTCGACGAAGCAGCAGCACGCTCTATCCCTGGCATGGAGGCGCTGCTCAAGGAGGTCGCACACGCACGGCGGAGGTGAGCAACGTCCATGGCATCGAGCGTGACGGCGCTGGGGTTGTCACCGGCGGCGTTTGCGCGAAGAGGTCGAGAGTGAGCAAGACTAACTAGAAGGGAGGCTCGGTGTTGGAGGACGCAGACGAACGACGGCAGGTTAGATCTTGGCCACGGCGGAGACTTCAAGATGAAGGCGGGGATCTGGTTGGTATCGACTTGCAGGCTACGCACTGTAGAAGCATGAAAAATTTTCAGCAATGAAGCCCTATACGCCCAAAGCCAGTGAAGCTCCATGCGCCCAGCCAGTCAAACTCCATGCGTCCAAGCCAGTAAAGCTCTATGCGCCCAGCCAGTCAAGCTCCATGCGCCCAGCCAGTTAAGTTCTATGCGCCCAGCCAGTGAAGCTCCATGCGCCCAAGACTAACTTCCCCAAAAGGAGGGCGCATAGCCTGAGTCATGGCTATACGCCCAAGCTTGACTAAGTTAAAGCCATGATCAAAACGTGCACCGAAGCGCACGGCCACGTCAGTCTCCACGAGCAGTCGTGCACCAAAGCATGCGCCACGTCAACACCATGACTAACCCACGATCTTGCAGCATACATGCGCCTACACCCTATGCGCCCAAGGCAGGACTATACGCCCACATGAAAACTAGTGTGTTGCCTTCATGTGGGCGCATAACATCATTCCAGGTCAAGAACGACTATAAAAGGGGGTCTCATCCCTTTTCAAAACACAGAACGGAGAGCATTTTCAAGAGCCAAATTGCTGCACTTCTTACCAATGAGCCGAGAGTTTGCAATTTTCTTAGGTTTTCTCCCACTTTTGTAATCGGAGTGTCAACGGAGTAAAGGAGCAACTGTCGCTCGATCTCCATTGTCCCATTCCCCAAAAATTTTTTTATACTCGGGGATCCTCAGTGCAGGATCTCTCAAGCGTACTCGAGTTTTGGTGCCTTGCGCCAATAAAAAAAAGACATCATTTTTTTCTTCTTTTTTGTGTGTGTCCACAAAAATGGCGACTCTGCTGGGGACAACCTTTTTTTCTAACGAGAAGGTGGTGACGCAATCCGATACCGAAAAGTAGGAAGCACTCAGAAGATGCTGATCGTAAAGTTCGATCAGCAGGTGTTCGAAGAGATGCTCTCAAGGGATGGTTCTACTCCCTCAAAATCAGCGAAGCCAAACAAATCTCGCAAGACTTGGCTTCCGAAGGCTCGCGGTGCATATCCTGCTAGTGTCTTAGCAGATATGCAACTGGAGGACTCTGTCACATGGCCGCATGACTCTGCCACAGAAGTTCTCCAAATGGAGAAGGCTCACACCGTTCCGGGCTCTACTAGCCCAGTGACTTCTTCCCTGCACAACCAACAACATGGTGTTCAACACCTGAGACTTGGCAAAGGAAAACACTACGATGCCAAGAATCGGGGTGTGCGACACTCTGGCCAAACCCGGCGAGACTTACAAATGAAAGAGGCAAAACTGGAAGAAAACAACGCTGCTCCACCAAGCATGCGCCCAAAGCCACGCGTCCAAGGGAGTATTTGGGCGCATAGCCCCAACCAGAACACTTCTGTCTTCAACAGGCTGGGCATCCAAAGCCATGCGCCCAAGGCTATGTGCCCAGGCTCTCTGGATCCATACTATGCGTCCACATCAAGGAGGCTCAGACATGTTGTCAAGGAGCATGCGCCCAAGGCCAGTCTCCAAGGCCTATACGCCCACAACAAAAAGACAAGCCCCAATGCGTATAGCACGGGGCTGTCTTCAAGGACATCACAGAACTTAGGTGTGGGGGTTGCCCCTGCACGTGAACTAAGTCTAGATGCGCCTACTCTCCTTACGAACTCGCATGCAAAGCTCGGCGATGCATGCAACATGGGTTGTATGGCAAAACTTCCTTCCACTGACTTGTACGACATGATAAATCATAAGCGTGAAGCGAAGAAGGACATAACAATCCATAGTGTACATCCATGAACCAGTATTGTTATCAACTGTTGCTGCTCCAAAGCAACAAGAGTGCCTCAGAGAAAATCCGTGTTTCGACGGCTGCAGTTATCTGACGATGAGAAGCCACTGTGTATTTTATCCAACATGGCTTCATGGGGTCCCCCTTACGGAAGCCCCAATCAAAGACGGTAGACTACGAACCCAACTTTCTCTCTCAGTTCTGCGAGAAAAAAAGAAGAAGTCTACCAACAGATGGCCAACAGGCTGTCATATCTGAAGGAGCTTATATGGGTACTCGGTCAAAGGCAAGGTTCCGTACGGACGACAAAGAATCCCAAGTTGGGGGTAGTATTCCCTCAGAGTCTGAAGCGAATGACCCTCACACTGGGGGTAGCCTTCCAGAGGACGACGATCCCTCTGAATCTGATGGCGGCTATCTGCCTCCTCTACCTGAAGATGAAGGACTGGTCTACTTACAGATAGACAGTATCAGCACCAGTAGTACTGTTTCCTTTGTTCTTCCTCGCATGTTATCTACATACATGGCAGACGGAGAAAGACCTAAAAAAGCCAGTGATCAGACCAGCAAACGGCTAGAGGGTCTTGAAACAGCATTCGCCAAGATTACCGATATGCTTACCAATATCATGGCGGTTCAAGCTGCAGGGGCTGTTCCTCCACCTCAACAAAATAACTCGGCCCATGCTAGTCCGGCTCACAGCAACGACCCTCCTTCACTGCAAAAGGAGTATCATTCCATTGCGCCTTCTCCAAATCTTATAAATGTTAGGGGTGCTCCTTTACCAACAACACCTGACAATCGTTCAGCAGCCGTTTCCCAATACCTGCTCAATCAACACTCTTACCTCGCTGAAGTCAAAGCCCCCGCTGAAGATCCTGTTTTCTGTCCCCACTGCCACAGTACTATGGAAGTGGTGCCCAACATCACCTTTTCACAAGAGGACATGCTACTCAAAAATAATCGACATGATAGACCCCTGTACTATACAGGGTATATCGGGGCGATCAAGGTGGATCGCATGCACATCGATCCAGGATCCTCCCTTAGCATCATTCCAATAAGTTTGCTTCAAATTTTGGGAATCCCTCTGCACAAGCTATCTGCAACCAACACAACTATCATGGCTTTCAATGCTGGGCGAAGCCATCCGCTGGGCAAGATCCGTCTCAAATGCCAGATCGATGATCTTCGAATGGAGGTTTCCTGCTATGTGATTGATGCCAACGTATCCTACAACATATTGTTGGGACATCCATGGATACACGAGAACATGATCATTCCTTCCACACTTCACCAGTGCTTCAAATATGTCAACAGCGACGGTGTCGTGAAGACGAAGTTTGCCGATGTCATCCTTTTAAGGGCATCAAAGCTTATTATAGAGATTTGGTACTTTACCAATCTCAGCTCCCCAAGGACGTTGGCAACGAAGCTGACAATAAAGCTGAAGCAAGTCCATCCTCCAATGATGGTCCCTTGATTATCCGAGTCAAAGGACGTACTACTACAAAAAGTACTCCGAAGTCTCTCACAATTTGGGTGAAAAAGAAGAACCCTGACAAGGTCAAACTAATGACCATCACTCCCAGCAAGACACCCCGGGAGGAACCTGCTGATGCCCGTCCTCCCAATCCTGAAGAATTACCCTACGTGGTGAACTCGGCCAAGACTGTGGCTCCTCTTCCAGATGATGATCCTCTCAATGAGTATATTAATACTCATAGTAATGTACCTTCAGCGGATGATGTTATCCTAGAAGAAGAGCTTGTGTATTTCTTTAGTAAAGGTTTATCTTTGAATTACTCCGATGTCTATCAATCTGTAAACCACTACATGGATACGATATACGCCCTAAAAAATGGCATAGGACCACACCTATGTATGCCGGTTACGATGCCTCACTTGCGGAAAAATGTTTACCCTGAAGATATCCTCTACTTCATCATTCCAGCCAGAAAGAAGGATGAAGAACTAATCATCTTCGGTCGTATAATTGGCGAGAGAAAGTTCGTCCCAGACTCTACTTCTCCCAAGCAAAACACAGAAGCTGACTATGACTCTGGGAAAATGCAACTTTTTCGGTATAGTTGGCAGGCCAAGAACATCATCCAGAACATGGGATATGACATCAAAAGAGACAAAGGGCTAAATTATGACCGAGGATGACGGTTGCCAATACGACACTTTGCTCCTCCACGCAAACCCGAGAACTACTATCAACGAAACGGTGTTGGTTTGGACTATGTCACTCCTCCAACAACTCCCGAAAGATCAGATGATGAAGCAGATCATTGTTCTCATTCTTCTGATTCCTTCCTCTGGGACTCAGACTCCAGCGTCAGCGACATGTTCAAAGAAACTCTGTCCGTCAACACGGTTTCTGTCGACCAAATTACAGATGATGTCCAATCAATTGAGCTTGAACAATGGGCCCAAAAGATGAATACTAGGTGGGAGCTGCGCTTCGAACAACGGGAACCACCTATCGAAGACGAAGTCATCCAAGTCAATCTAGGAGATAAAGCATCTTTCAAACCAATCTTCATCAGCAAAAGTCTATTTGGCGATGAACGCCAATCTCTTATACATCTTATAAGAGAATACATCGACGGCTTCGCATGGAGCTATGAAGACAAGCCAGGCTTGGAACCTAAAGTCGCCATGTACCGCTTGAATATTTTGTCAAAAGCTAAGCCAGTGAAGCAGCAACAACGACGATTCCGACCAGACGTCATAGAAGCCATCAAGAATGAAGTCAACAAGCTCATTGCCAGTGGATTTATCTGCGAGGAACAACACCTAGACTGGGTTGCCAATATCGTTCCAGTCATGAAAAAGAACGATAAAGTTCGAGTCTGTATCGACTACCGTAATTTGAACTCTGCATGCCCGAAGGACGAGTTTCCTTTACCGATCACTGACGTAATGATTAACAATACTTGCGGCTTCGAGCGGACGTCCTTCATGGATGGGTTCTCAGGCTACAACCAGATCAAGATGTTCCCCGACGACGAGAAGCATACATCTTTTCGAACACCGTTGGGGGTATACTGCTATACTGTGATGCCCTTCGGATTGAAGAATGTAGGGACGACATACCAGCGAGCCATGAACATAATTTTTCGTAATCATTTGCACAAAATTGTGGAGTGCTACGTAGACGATATCGCAGTCAAAAGTCGTCTCAAGGGCAACCACCTCCAAGACTTGAGAACGATGTTCGAACTAATACGTGCACACCAACTCAAGATAAATCCAACCAAGTCTTTTATGGGAGTCTCTAACGGTAAGTTCCATGGTTTTGTCATCACTTTAAAGGGTATACATCTGGACCCGAAGAAAGTGAAGGCCATCCTCGACATACATCCTCCAAGAAACCTCAAAGAGTTACGCGGACTACAAGAAAGGCTAGCCTACAATAGACGATTCATTTTGAACCTCTCTGGAAGGTGTCAACCGTTCACTCAGCTCATGAAGAAAGGCGTATCTTTCGTCTGGACTGAACAATGTCAACGCGCATTCGACGACATCAAGGCATACCTTATAAGCCCTCCAGTATTGGTAGCTCCAATAATGGGGAAGCCCTTCTTACTATATGTCCGTGCTATGCACCATTCTCTTGGTGCCCTATTGGCTCAGAAGAACGAAGGCGGCCATGAACAGGCAATCTACTACCTCAGCCGCACAATGGTGGGTGCCGAGCACAAATATACACCGGTAGAGAAGGAATATCTTGCACTAGTATTTGCCATCCAGAAGACACACCACTATGTGTCTGGACAGACTATGCACATTATATCTAAAGTCAACTCTCTCAGAATACTCATGACAAAATCGGGCTCACTCATTTCCCGTTTAGCTACATGGGCAATGATGTTAACTTCATACGATATGATCTTCGTTCCTCAGAAGACAGTAAAAGGCCAAGCATTAGCTGGTTTTGTAGCAGCACATCCGATGCCGGAATCGTCCAAACTCTACGACAAAATCCTCAACGAAGTGGTGGAGTCTAACACTGCAACTGAAGAAATCCCCATATGGCGAATGTTCTTTGACGGTGCATCAAGAACAGGACCTAAAGAAAATATCGTGGCTGGAGTAGGTGTCATACTCGTATCCCCTGATCATCTGGTTATACACCGTGCATATTCTCTCGTGGAACCATGCACCAACAATGTGGCCGAATATAATGCTCTATTAATCGGCTTACAACTGGTTTAGCAACTGGGAGTTGACTATCTAGAAGCTTACGACGATTCCAAGCTAATAGTTAGTCAGGTCCGAGGGGATTATAAAGTTCGTCACGAAGATCTCATCCCCTACCACAGAGCAACAATCGAGCTGGCATCTACTTTTGCTGGATTCTTCATCGAACACGTGCCTCGACTACAGAATATAGAAGTAGATGCTCTAGCCGATCTCGCTGCTTCCTTGACCAATCCAACCAATACTCAGAAGTCGATCACAGTGTCTGGTCGAGAACTATTCTGTGTGAAAGATGCCTTGCATATTCATCATAGTTGCACAACGGAAACAAGCGTCGATGCTAATGATTGGAGATTTCCCTTCATAGACTATACCATCTATGGAATCCTCCCCGAGGACCCGAAGGAAGCAGTATCCATCCAAAGACGATCCCTCAGATTTTACTACGACACAGCTACCAAGATGTTGTACCGACGCTCTTACGATGGGCTACTGTTACGATGCTTATCAGAAATAGAAGACAAACATGCACTCCGGGAGGCTCACGATGGAGTTTGTGGTACACATCAACCAGGCCCCAAATTATAAGATCGCCTCAAACGAATGGATTATTACTAACCCACAATGATAGCAGATGCTGTTGAATATGCAAAGAAATATAGAGCTTGCCAGTTCCACGCCGATTTTATTTATCAACCTTCGGAGTTTCTACACCCGACGGTAGCATCTTGGCCGTTTGAAGCCTGGGGTATGGACATCATAGGACCAATCAGCCCGCCATCCTCCAAAGGACATCGGTTCATCCTAGCTATAACCTATTACTTCTCCAAATGGGCGAAAGCTATACTACTCACCGAAGTGAAGACGTCAAACGTGATCAGTTTTATCAAACATCACATCATCTACCACTTCGGCCTACCTCACAGGATCATCTATGATACTAGTCCACAGTTCGCAAGCCATGCTTTCTATCGGTTCTATGATAAGAATCAAATCCAGAACGTAGCCTCTACTGCCTACAATCCAGTGGCTAACGGGCTAGCAGAAGCTTTCAACAAAACCATCATAAAACTTCTCAAGAAGTTCGTGTCTTCAAACAAGCGAGATTGGAACGATAAGCTCGGTGAATGTCTATGGGCCTATCGTACAACGGTCCAGACTCCAACAGGCAGTACGCCATTCTCTCTGGATGGGAGCGAAGCAGTTCTTCCCCTAGAAATCCAGATTCCTTCTCTTCGAGTAGCCCTAGCCAGCGAGCTAACTACCGAAGAAAGCTACCGTCTGCGACTCCAGGAGCTCGAAGCGCTAGACGAAAAATGCTTGTTAGCTCAGTAGCGCATTGAGCTATACCAAACACGCCTTTCCAGAGCCTTCAATAAAAAAATAAAGGAAAGAATCTTCCAAGTCGGCGATCTGGTCTTAGCAGTAAGAAGACCAATGGTCATGATGCACAAAACAAAAAGAAAATTCTAGCCTAAATGGGAAGGTCCTTTCATCATAGAATCAGTGTATTCTAATGGTACGTATCGGCTAACCAAACATGATGGTGACTTGCTCATGATGCCTATCAACGACGAGTTCCTGAAGAAATACTATATGTAACCTCTTTTACATAATGTTCACATGTATTCAGTCATGTAAATGTACAGTGCGATGTTTATATCATTCGAAAACCTTCTAACTATTATCCGATTTCAAGAGTCTTGAATATGCCCTGGATAATAGGTCCTCTAAATATTTCTCAGTGGAATCATTTCCGTTTTTGACTCCGTCCAAACTCGATTTAACGAAAACAAGTCACGTCCCTATTACTTCTGAATTATTTTTTGATAATTATTTCCCCAGCAGAATGATTAAATGTTTTGCCACATCCACATAACCTCTGAGCAAAGCATTCATCAAGGATAATCACGTCCCTATTACCTCTGAATTATCTACTCCCCCCTAATGTTATATATCTTTCCACGTCCATATTACCTCTGGTCAGATATAGAACATTCTCTGTTATTACGTCCATATTACCTCTACTAGCAGCTTCATTCAACTTATTATATATATTCAAATAACTTGAATATAAAACGGATAATAGGTCCATATCATAATTCTCCAGCGGAATACCCACCAGAAATATTTTTGCTACGTTCATATTACCTCTAGCATCGATATTTCACAAAACCACATTCACTTCTGAAAAGATTCTTTATTTTATACTTCAACGTCTATCAAGAGACAAAAAAGGTAGAAGAGCCGTGACGGCTAGAAAAAGAAAAAAAAGGGAGTTACAAAAATCTACGGGATACACAGGCGATTGATGTTATCCCTTAGAGCCGCAATATTGGCTTCAGACTTCACAGTAGCTCGACGCCGTGCCTCTTCTTGACGAACGGCTTCATCTTCAAAGAGGATCAGACTCAGATGCTCCTCCTCCAACTTCGCCAGCTGTTCTTGTAAACGGGCAGAAGTGGTGGCAGTCATGGCAGCCTGGGCCAAGTAATCCTCCTGTTCAGATGTTGCTACCCTCAAGTCAGCTTCCAGCAGGCGATCTCATTCTTGATATGCGTAATATGATTATACTTCTCAGTGATCTGCGTAGCCAGCCTGTTCTTCGAGGCAGCACGGGCCTTGCTTACAGCATTGAACTGGCCATACTGGTCAGCCAGCTCACCGATCTCTCGAACAAGGGCATCTTTTCTTGCCTGAAAGGTAGCCTTCTCTTCCGGAAGAGCCGTCATCAAAGCCTCGTCCTCTGTGCGGAAGAACGATGTCAGGCTTCGCTGTTTGGTGTCCCGGAACCTGGCTACTAGACCCTCCAGGTCGTTTAGAACTTTCCTTAGAGTATTGGCCCACTCTTCATAGCCGACAATGCTCTCGAGGGCCGCCACTTGACATTCGGCTATAGCCTTCATAGGGTCGAAGACAGCATTCTGATTCAAGACTCCAGGAATCTTCACTTTCAGTACAGAGTAGAAAGCTTTGACAACTTCCTGGGCCATCTTCTCATCTTCGGTAGAGGTCGTCGGAGGGGAGGCTTGGAGAGTTTTCTCCGCTTCAGGAAGGAACACCTGACAAAAAGCCAAAATTGACAAAAAAATCCTTTCCACCAAAAAAAAACCACTCCTGATTATTATGTGTCACATCCATATTACCTCTAATACCGATAGTCTTCCGACTTGACGCCTGTACCCAACCCGGGATGAAAGTCACAGTGTCAAGATCACAAACCTATCACGACCATGTTACCTCTGTTGGATTTTGTTTCAAATCTATTACCCGTACCACCGGTGTGCCAAAGGGTGGTAGTTCCACGAAAGTATCATTCCAATCTATTTGCTTTTATTTTCGGATGCACAAAGGGGCAATAGGTCTAAACAAAAGAGAGAGAGAGGGGTCCCCCAGGGGGATACCCTTTACACAAATACTGTATTTGGCTCTCTAATACAAACACCACAGATACCACAAACAAAGAATGGAGCGAGTGTATTCTGTTTATTCAAAATCAGTTACATTCACAGGACTACATCTCGTGAGCAAAACAAAAGGTTCTTCATTTGGATAAGAAGTAGAAGATTACATTGATGTCCAAAAGAAAGGAAAATCCGCTACTCATCAGCAACACAGCAGTTTGGTCAGCTTGGCAGCACTACGCCTTCGTCGAAAAGCAGTTTTATGGCCCTCGAAGGAGGTTATATTTTATTGTTGAGAAGCAAACAAAGCTGTTGAACCTTCGAGAAGCTACACGGAGGAGGGCAAATATAGCATGCTAGAAGCATCAACAAATGGTGATCTTCTCTCCTCCATATTGCGGACATCCTAGGCTCATTCCTCCAAGAGGCCATACCTTCAAAACAACATCTCTAGTGTTGCTTTTGCCTACTTGAAGAACCGTAAAAATAGAACTTTCATGATGACGCCCAACTACCGTCCGACTCTTCGATGTATAAAGGTTCTTCCTACCATCTGAGGAAAATCCTTCCAAAATAGGAAGAGTCCTGAGCTCTCTGATATGTGTGTCAAGTATTGCATCTTTACCATGCCCAGTATTGCCGATATCGATCCTGGAAAAATTTGCTAGCCAGATCCCTACAGAACATGAAAAGGGACAAAAATGAAAGTCAGACTCAGAAATATGCAAGAAAAACTAAGTTCTGAAAGGCTTTTATACGCCCAAAGGGCTATGCGCCCAAAGGGATATGCGCCCAAAACAAACATGTGGGCGCATAACACATGAACAGTACGTGGGCGCATAACATGCCACAGCTTGAGGGCACATAATATGGCAACATGTGGGCGTATAACACACCACAGTGTTGGCGCATGACTTCTGTGGGCGCATAATAATGCTCACAGAAGTATGTTTCCTTAGGCGCAAGCGCCCCGGCAGAAGAAAAGTTCGAGCGTCGCAAATTAACACTCGAGACTTTGTTTTTGAAGCATGCCCTTACCCAGAATCGGGTCCTGGACCACCGAGGACGCTGCCACGGGAGAAGAGTCACTCGGTGCAGCCCCCATGCCCTTCGCAGATCTCTTCGCGACCTTGGGAGACATGGTTCTCAAAGAAAGAAGATGAAGAGTTTTCTGAAAAATTCTAAGTGAAAGGAATAATGAGCTCTCTCTCTCCTTCAGGGCCTATTTATAGGCACGGGCCACTTCCTTTGTGCCCACTTGCTTTATGCGTCCATACGCCCATTGCATTGTATGCGCCCACAATGGCCTATGCGCCCACGTGAAGAATCAGCTTCCTGCACACTATGCGACTGTCACTTGCTGACGTGGATGACATATGAAGGATGGACCGCTTCAAATTCCACTCCGACGAATCTGACAGTTCAGATTTCGAGGAAGATCTCAACAGTCATATCTCTCTGACAGGCTGGCCAAACACTATGCGCCCAAGGAGGAAGCCGTGCTATGCACCCATTGTATCACGAGAAGATAATCCATGCTTCTTTCAAAGTATTTCGAACTTTCTTCAAGTATCGAAAACTTTGAAGGGGGTCTTGTAGAAGCATGAAAAAGTTTCAGCAATGAAGCCCTATGTGCCCAAAGCCAGTGAAGCTCCATGCGCCCAGTCAGTCAAACTCCATGCGCCCAAGCCAGTGAAGCTCCATGCGCCCAGCCAGTGAAGCTCTATGAGCCCAGCCAGTGAAGCTCCATTCGCCCAAGACTAGCTTCCCCAAAAGGAGGGCACATAGCTTGAGACATGGCTATGTGCCCAAGCCTGACTCAGTCAAAGCTATCATCAAAATGTGTACCAAAGCACACGGCCACGTCAGTCTCCACGAGAAGTCGTGCACCGAAGCATGCGGCTACGTCAACACCACGACCAACCTACGATCTTGCAGCCTGCATGCGCCTACACCCTATGCGCCCAAGGCAGGACTATGCGCCCACATAAAAACTAATATATTTCCTTCATGTGGGCGCATAACATCATTCCAGGTCAAGAACGACTATAAAAAGGGGTCTCATCCCTCTTCAAAACAAAGAACAGAGAGCATTTTCAAGAGCCAAATTGCTGCCCTTCTTGCCAGTGAGCCGAGAGTTAACAATTTTCTTAGGTTTTTTCCTACTTTTGTAATCGGAGTGTCAACGGAGTAAAGAAGCAACTGCCGCTCGATCTCCATCGTCCTATTCCCTAAAATTCTTTTTTGTACTCGAGGATCCTCAGCACAGGATCTCTCAAGCGTACTCGATTTGTGGTGCCTTGCGCCAATTAAGAAAAGACAGCATTTTTTTCTTCTTTTTTGTGTGTGTCTACACGCTCGTGATCTGGAGCGCGTGCATACGGAGGCCCAACGGTTGCCGGTGGCACTGCTGGCTCAAGCGGAGGTGGCTCGCCGACGAGATATGTAGGTGATGGTGGAGTATGGTAAAAATTTGGGGAAATATGGGGGGTCATTGCATGGTTTGAGCGTTGGATCATGGTGGCTAGTCGGGACGGGAACGGTGGCCGAGGACGGTCAGTCTAACGCCCCGGTTCCAAAATATATAGGATTAGGATATTGTATATATGCCAGCTACGTATCGAGAGAACTCTAGCCCAGCTCGAGTACGTATAAGCTGTCTGGTTGTTCTAAATCTATTATATCTCAATCTACTAAATATTGATAAAAATGATGAATCAAGTACACTAAGGCCGATCAGACCGTAATACACTGATTCTAGAATAGATAAATATATTAGAGTGGATCTCCAATAACACATTTATCATGAACAAGCTAGAAGAAAATTTAAGCTTTTAAAATACTAGGCTATAATAGCAACGAGTGTCAAATACTGGACAAAACATAAATAAGGAAGATAATAACAACTAAATATACCTGAAATCTTGAAGTAGCAACCATCATCCATTAATGTATCATACCTTCATCTAATACATGGAGGGATCACCAGGTCTTTAGGGGACTAGCAAGACACATGATATATAAGCCTAATTTGGCAGTAATAACATGCATGGAAAGACAGGAATAACGAATACAAGAAAGTAAAGACTGAATGAAGTAAGGTACTAGAAATAAAACATAAAAGAAGTGGCATGCCTCGAGAATTTTGCTAATAAATGCGATTACATGTAAATTGAGGGAAACCCAACCCGGTAGTTGCTAACATTCCTACAGATTGAAGCCCGGTAGTTGCTAACAACCTATTGTAAGTCTCAATTGTAGCCTGGTGGTTGCTAACAATTGAGAGTGGTCAAGTATAGTCACGTCTATAACAAGGTCCCCACCTAAAGCTACGAGTCAAACAAGTCAAGTCAAACATGTCAAATCCAAGTCAAGTCCAGGCTAAACATGTCAAGAAAATATGGCATCGACAAAGAAATTCTAACACTAGAATGAACAAGATAAGAAAAATAGGACAAGTAATATGGAAAAAGAGTAACAATCTACGTGCATGTAAAACTAGAAAAATAACAATAACATGTATCAGGATAAATATGGAATCAAGTAAGACAGAAATGAATAGCAATACAAAAATGCATGTCAATACTATTAAGTTTTACAGGTATACTTACCTAGGTAGAATTGTCCACGTCCAAATAAGCAACTACTCAAATCAGTGAGCCACAAAAGCTGAACTTATGCAACCATCCCTGGATGCTAAAACAGACATCATCAACATGTTTGGCGTAAGAAAAATATCTAGTTAGACTACTCATAAGTCTAATTCTGGACAAAGAGGCAAAACTATAATTTTGGGTCAAAACAGTATCCGCCATTGGACCTACTTTTTACTAAAAAATATGTCAGAACCTATGGTCTCTAAAGTCGACAAATTATATACCTACGAGTCTAGTTTTTCGATATAAACTCAACAATATGTCCAAATTTGGATTCTGAGGAGCTGTGCACAAAATCGTCCGTTGAGTCAGATCGTAGGCCCGCCAAAATAGTGTTCCGGTCAACCTTCTCATAATCAGACCAAGCTTGGCTCACAGGACCAAAAAATGATATGAGTACAGTGGCACAAGTTTCGTTACGATGTGACGAACGTGCATTAAGTAATTGGATTATTTGCAAAGAGGCCGATATAGTGCACCTTGACTGATACGCCTCGAATTCGTTGCGCATACACAACCAATTCGAGTTATGTCAAAGCCCACACGTACACAACAGTCGTACACACCTTTAGATGCTCTCGGGTTGTGACGAAGTCGTCCATTTTGTCGGGACGAACCCTGTATCAGTATTTTTTGGGTTTTAGAAAACTATTTTTCTTTGGTTTTTAAACTGATTTTTAACCAAACTTTATTATCAAAATAGTTTATAACTAATATAAAATAATAAGTTAATTTTTGAAAAATACTTATCAGTAAATTTATATTACTAATAATATTATTTTAATGGTGGAAACTCAAGCATAATAGTCCCATGTCGATACTATAATATTAATATCACAATTGGCCTACTAGTTGAGTCCCAAAACAACAAATATTTAAAAATATTGAATTATGAAAAAATATAAATTAGTTAAAATAAGGGCTTCAATATTAAATCTTGCACAACAAATAGTTTAGTATAATTTTATGAAGTATCGAAACTTTTTGGACACAAAGAACATAGGATTTTCGGAGTTACGATGTTATGGCAAATGTCGGGAATTTTTTAAAATAGCAAACGAACTTAAAATCTAACAAATTGATATGCATTGGAAAGCTCTTGATGTTTAGTTTCTAAATAAAAATATTAGAATGATCAAATCTGGCCTTAGGTAGGCGAAAAGTTGCTCGCAACAGATCTTATCGGTTTTAGATACCTTGTCATAGAATCGACGCCACGGACAAACCGCTTGTGACGGTGTAATCCAGCAATGAAGTAGACGCATAGAGGTAACTTCTAGTTTTGGTTTGAGGACAATCAGACAAGAAAAAGTAGATGAAACCAAGTCTATAAGTCGACTAACCTGCTGTGATGAATTTAGCACAAGTTCGATCAACTTTGGGTGCCTTCCGCGCCTCGTATCGACCAAATTAGGTACTCAGGAAGGTGTTGGGGTATTAGGGGAATGTCTTGGGAAGGCGTTTGAGGTGTAGAAGGGTTAGAGGTGGTCAAAAAGATAGATTTCTGGTGGTTGGAATAAAAAGTACAAAAATAGAAAATAAATAGGAGGGCGCTCGATTTTCTCTAACAATACATATATAATCAGCACAAAATAAAGGTAAAAGGTTGTGGGATTCATGGAAGAATTTTTTTGGATATTTTAGATTTAGTTTGGTGGGATTTGAGGAGATTTGATTGTCACTACCACATTTTAGCTTGAGGGTATTTTAGTCATTTTGTGAATTTTGAATTTATTTTGAATTATTGAGGTGGGGATTGTTATTTTTGACTTTTTCTAGTTGAGACTTTGGAGACTAACCTAGATGTTGACTCTATCTATGGTGACTTAGTTAGCATGGTGGGATCCTAGTCTAACTTAAGTCAACCCAAGTTAGTCATTTAGAATCAAGTTTGAAATAGGAGAATAAAGATTAGGTTCAATGACTTGTGACTTATGAATTAATTTCCTTTACCAATACAACTTAGTCCAAAGCCCACTAGTGAAACCCTAACCCTAACTTAGCCATCAAGTGGCCCATTGGTAATCCCCTATAAAGTCTCTCTTCACTTGTTCTTGCCTCTTTTGTATTGAATCAACTTTTGAAAAGGAAAGATAATTTCCATTCTTCCCCAATTCATAACTCTCTCATTTTAATTTCTTTTTGATTCAAATCTTTTGCAATAGAATCTAATCAGCCTCTACTTGATGTTCATGGAGAGTAATTTTAGTTTGGGAACAATTTGGAGAGTTTGGCTAGCAAGGGGAACAATTCGATTTGGGGCTTTTCTTGCCATTTGACACACTATAGGTAAACCCTCTAAATTGTATTTAAATTATGATTTCTTTGCATGGTAGCCTAGATCTAGGTGTCCCCTAGCTGTGGTATAAGTTTCGCGTCAATTTGCATTGATTTCGTGTCCGTATCGGAACACGTATCCTAACCTAGAACTAGGTGTTTGATGAAATGCCACACTCAATATTTTTCTACTATTTTTGAATTGTGTTTGAATGGGTTTGTAGATCTAAGGGTCGAGTTTGATTTTGTGTCAGTTGTAGGAGATTTTTGTGTCATGTCGTGTCAGCACGAGGACACGAACTCGTCGCAGTTGTCGCGGGACACTGTCCTGCTGCTCGGGGTGCTTATCTCATCGGACACGGCGACTCGATACATGACACTTGGCAAGGACTGAGGGGCAGTGTCTGACACAAGCCCCCTCGAGTCTCGAGTCACTTCGTGTCGAGTCGGACACGTATTTGAGCGCACACTGGCTATCGCCTACTGTGCGTGAGCTACAGACCCCTATGACACGAGCTTCGTGTCGTGTCTTGGTGTCTCGTGGACACGAGTCAGGGTGTCAGGGTTGTATCCCTATCCTAGGCGAGTATGTGGACACGCACTCGTGCTGTGTCGTGTCGTGTGTCGTGTGCTAGACACGCATGAACACGTGCACGAGGCAGCGTGTCTGTGCATGCATGAGCAGTGTTTATGAGCGTGGACACGCCGTATCCGACCTTATTGGACACGAAATGGTTCGAGGGACACGTACACATTTGGGGCTTTGATTAGCAACCATTAAATCAGAATATTAGTTGCATTTCGAATTCAAATTGTGTTTTCTCCAATTCTCTGATACCTAGTTTACTGTTATTGAAATTCTGAGATTTAATGTATTCTTAAACTATTTTTAATGATTATTTGCAATGTTAATTCATCTATATGTATTTAGGTTTTAGCTACATGTTAGGGTTCATGATTGGGGATTGATAATTAGTTTACGAATTTGATTTGGACTTTTATCTGAGAACTGAAATCCTGAAACTGCTATGTATCACTGAATTCGAATTTTTCTTGAGATTTGATACACTGTTTACATCACACTCACACATACATGAAAAACTGAGAACCTACCCTACTGTTATCCATACACACACATGAAAAATGAGAATTTATACACTGTTATGTATGCACATTGATTCCCATACACATACACACAACTGATATAAACTACACACACACACTTATAAGTACAAAACCTGAGAACCTATGCTGAAATCTATACACACACATTGTACTAGCTTGCTAACACTCTCTACACACACATCACTATATACTCACTCACACTCATCCATACACACCACTGCTACCTATATACACACACACTACCCCTTACTATCACTCACACACACAATATTGACACAACACACATATCACTCTCTCACTCTATGTATACATATAAAATATCTATAATCTGTGTGATAATAATAATATGATATATATATATATATATATATATATATATATATATATATATATATATATATATATATATATATATAATATCTATAATCTTTGTGATAATAATAATATGATATATATATATATATTTTAATTTATATATATATATATATATATATATATATATATATATATATATGTTGCTTATATTAATTTAGTATAGATATATATAATGTGTGGAAATATGTGTGTTGCCAATAGACTGTATATGGCATATAGCCCTATGGCATATAGCCTATATGGTTCCCATGAGTATTTATATGTGTATATGGTAATGAATACACATGAGATGTGTGTTGATAGACTTTTATGGCCTTGTGTTGATGTGTGAATGCTAGCTAGGCTGGCTAGGCTTAGTGAGACTTGTTTGGGTTAGGTATGACCTAGTTGACCTAGTTTGACTAGTATAGTTGACTAGAGTTGACCAAAGGTTGACTTTAGCCTAGATTGACCCAAACATCATGTAGAATGCATTGTAGCAGTCTATTTTGTTGACCCAAACCAGATCACAGTCAACCTAATCTTGAAAATTAACAAAATAATATTTGTCATAGTCCAATTTGACACATCAAGCTCGGACTCAATCTACTCAGCTCATTGGTTCAAGATCACATCTGTTTGGACTTTTACTATTTTGTATATACTGGAGTCTGTATTTTTATTATTCTTGAGTACAGGATGATGTACGTTGGGTCATACTGAGCAACTTTGGGCTAGCCATAGCTTTATAGGTTTACTTAGCCCAAATTCCAATCAACCCATTCATCCAAAGCCCACAAAAGAACATTCTGTCCATAGAAGACAGAGTTCGGGCCGAACTCTGCCTCCCACAGAGTTCGGGCCGAACTTGGTCCCCTAAAATTTAGGATGCTAATTTTTAGGTCTTGATCACTGCTAGTTGTCCAACGGCCAAAAATTTGAATTATTTACACCGAATTCTGGCCGAATTCTGCCTACCCCGAACCCTATAAATAGGCCTTGGTTTCTCTCATTTGAAACTATCTACTCTTCTCTTCTTTATATTCAAGAGCCTTACCTTCCCATCCACTTAGCATTCAAACATCCCAACCGTCCAAGTTGCTCGGTATGATCCAGCTAGAAGTTTGAAGTGCAAGAAGTTGTAAGTCAGTTGGAAAAGTCCAAGTTTCGCCAAAGCGATCATTGAAAGAAGTTTGGCGTGCTCTTCTGTGAAAAGTCACGTGGTTGTAACCCTATTTCACAAATAGTGGATTTCAATCCTGAGGTAGAGTTCTCAGGCCTGGACTAGTCCTCCACGAAGGAAACCAGGTTAAAAATCTTGCTGTGCTGTGCTTGCTCTCTACTATTTATTTCTGTATTTCTTTTACTCTGATTATTTAGTTGGTGAAGAGAGTTTAAATTTTTAATTGATCATTTTTGCTATAAACTCTATTCACCACCCTCTAGAGTTGCCTACCTATACTTCAATTAGTATCAGAGCTCTGTTCTCTTATCAAGGACTAACATCCTAGAGCTAATCCATGGCAACCACTCAACCCATGTTTTCCAATCACGGTGAAGGGCAGTCCACTCATAGGCCACCCCTATTTGATGGAACAAACTACACCTATTGGAAAACAAGGATGAGCTTTTATCTCAAGTCGCTAGACTTCGACCTGTGGACCATTGTTACTGATGGTTATAAAAAGCCCGCCAGGATAGTTGTCAATGGTGATCTCGTTGAGAAACCCTACGACAAATATTCTAACGAGGAGAAGAAACATGCGAGTCTAGACGCGAGAGCTATTAATGCTTTATTTTGTGCAATAGACAGGAATGAGTTTAACAGGGTCTCAATATGCACCACCTCTCATGAAGTATGGTGACTTCTAGATGTGATACATGAAGGAACCACCCAAGTCAAGGAATCAAAAATAAGTCATCTTACTCAAGAATATGAGACATTTAAGATGAAGCCAAATGAGACGATCACTCAAATGATTACAAGATTCCTCGACATCATCAACCCATTGTCTTCTCTTGGTAAACAATATACAAATCATGAGAAGATCCACAAGATACTTAGGGGACTACCAAAAATTTGGAACCCTAAGGTAACAGCCATCATAGAAGGAAATAATTTCACTATAATGTCCATGGAGACTTTGATGGGAAAGATGATGACTCATGAGCTTGACCTCAAAGACTTCGAAGAGCCTGTTCCTAAGGCAAAGGAGATTGCCCTTAAAGTTCACCGTCGAAGGGCTGATTCTGAAGAGACGGATGACGACAACTCGAAAGGTGATGATCAAGCTCTCCTCGTCCGCAACTTCAAGAAATTCCTTCGCTTCAATCGAAGAAAGAAGGAACCACAAGAAGATGACGAAGAAGAGCCAACATGCTACGGCTGCAAGAAGACTGGACACGTCCGAAAAGACTGTCCATTCGCAAAGAAGAGCAACCGATATGAGAAACCATACAAGAAGGCTTCCTCAAGAAAATATGCCAACACAAGAATTTGGCATGAGAGCGAAGCTAGTGACTTCGAGGAAGAAAAGGACTCTCCTCAAGACACTGCCAATGTATGCCTAATGGCAACAGCCGACAAGGTAACTAGCGAAACTCTCGATAATTTCACTTTTGATGAACTTGGCGATACATTCAATGATTTACTCAATGACCACAAGAAAGTCATTGGTAAATATAAACATGCCAAGGAGAATATCAAAAGTTATGAAGTCGAGATTCAAAGACTCTCTTCATTGCTTGATAATATTAGAGACACTTCACCCACGGAAGTCACAAATGAGGTGTCTAAGCTTAAATTAAGCCTACATGATACCGAAGCACGTATTGAAAATGAAACACAAGAGATCACAGCACTCAACAATGAGCTTGCTGAAGAAAAGAATAAACACAAGATCTCTATTACTAAAATCTATGGTTTGAATGGTAAGATTAGTGAACTGCAAGCTGCCTCTAAGAAATTAGAGACTAGATTGGGAAAACAGGTTACTCAACCTCAAACCCAATCACATGAGACACACACAAGGCACAATACTACTCAAATGAGTCAAATATGTCATCCACCTGCAGCACGCAAACATGCTTACATGTACACTCACTTCCATAAAACACACAATCCACATGCACGTAGAAATTATTCTCATAACTATCAGTCTAATATGACACATAACCACCATGCAACACATAGATATAATCATCACCATGTTGCACATAAACAAAATCACCACCATACTGCATATAGATACAATCATCATCCTGCTGCTACATATAGTCATTATCATGCTGCTCCACACCACTCTTATCATGCTACACATAGACATCATCAACATGCTCCTAACATAAATAGGAATACTATTTGTACCTATTGTGGATTGCATGGACACATCTCACCTCAATGTAGAGTTAGGAGATTAGTAGATAGGAATATATATGCATGGATGCCAAAAACTAACTTTTCAGGACCCTCAAGAACATGGGTACCAAAGGTCACATCTACTCTTGATGTAGGTGGACCTTCCTTCCTCAACTAAAAGTAAGTTGATTCTCGATAGTGGATGCTCGCGACATATAACGGGAGACACAAATCTTTTTGCATCACTATCGATGAAGAGAAAAGGATATGTATCCTTCGGCAACAACCTAAAAGGGTATATTATAGGTAATGGTACTATTGGTCATCCTCCTTCTCCTGTAATAAAGGATGTCTGCCAAGTGACCGAGTTAAAGCATAACCTGCTCAGCATTAGCCACCTTGCTGATCATGGATATGATATTAACTTTGGACAAAATAAATGTTATATTTATGATAGTTCAACATGAGACATCACTTTTGAAGGGATAAGAGAGGATAACATTTACATTTTCTATCTATCTAGAGATACTAACAGTGCAGGAAGATGTCTCTATGCTCACAAGGATGAGAGATTGTTGTGGCACCAACGTCTTGGTCATGCCAATATGGATACTATATCCAGGCTATCGACTAAGAAGCTAGTTAGAGGCTTGCCCGACATCACATTCAAAAGGACACGGTATGTGCGGAATGTGAGTTGAATAAGGCAACCAAGTCCTCATTTCATTCCATAAACTCTGTAAGTACTACTAGACCCTTGCAATTACTTCATATGGATTTATTCGGTCCTAGTAGAGTAGCCAGTCTTGGTGGAAAACTCTACGCTTTTGTTATAGTAGATGACTTTTCTAGATTTACTTGGGTTTTCTTTCTTACAAACAAAATTGATGCTATTTCTGTTTTCAAGATTTTTGCTAAAGAGGTTCAAAACAAAAAAAGCTACATGATTACTCGAATCCGAAGTGATCATGGAGGCGAATTCGAAAATACTGATTTTGAAAAGTTTTGTGATTTAAATGGCTTTAATTATGAGTTTTCTTGTCTAAGAACTCCTCAATAAAATGGTGTTGTGGAGCGAAAGAATAGGACTCTTGGCGATATGGCTAGAGTCATGTTAAATAAATTCTCTCTTCCGAAATATTTTTGGACTGAAGCTGTCAGTACAGCGTGCCATATTTTAAATAGGGTGCTCATTCGTCCTATTACGAAGAAAACACCCTATGAGCTTTGGTTTGGAAGAACTCCAAATGTTTCATATTTTAGTGTTTTTGGTTGTCGATGTTTTATCCTTAACACCAAAGACAACTTAGGCAAATTTGATGCCAAAGCTGACGATGGTATATTTCTCGGCTATGCTGCCAAGAGCAAGGGATATAGAGTGTTCAACAAACGCTCATTAATTGTGGAGGAGTCTACCAATGTGACTTTTGATGAGGATAATAGTGTAGCAACTACTCTTGATGATGATGTTGAACGATCAACTTCTACTCCAATGAATACCACCACTGAAACCAATTCTCTGGAGGGCTTGCCAAAGAAATTCTCTTTCAAGCCGTCACATCCAGAAAACTTGGTTATAGGTGAGGTATCACGCGGAGTAAGTACTAGATCATCATTACGAGACTCCATTGCTAGTACTGCCTTCATTTCACAAATTGAGCCAAAAAACATTTTAGAAGCTTTTAATGATGAGTTTTGGATTTCTGCCATGCAAGAAGAACTCAACCAATTCGAGAGGAACCAAGTTTGGGAACTCATTCCTAGGCCAGCTAATCATTCGATTATTGGTACGAAATGGATTTTTCGAAACAAAGTAGATGAAGATGGTTCAGTTACACGCAACAAAGCTCGTCTAGTAGCTCAAGGATACAACCAAGAGGAAGGTATCGACTACGATGAGACGTATGCTCCTGTTGCAAGACTTGAATCCATTCGGATACTTTGTGCATTTGCTAACTTTCAAAACTTTAAACTATTTCAAATGGATGTAAAAAGTGCTTTCTTGAATAGATTTATTAAGGAGGAAATTTTTGTAAAACAACCCCCTGGTTTTAAAAATCACAAATTTCCCGACCATATTTTCAAACTCAAAAAAGCGCTATATGGCCTCAAACAAGCCCCTAGAGCTTAGTATGAACGGCTAAGCAATTTCTTGCTTGAAAAAGGTTTTTCAAAAGGGAAAATCGACACTATACTCTTTATAAAATCTTTTAAAGACACTATTCTCTTGGTGCAAATTTACGTTGATGATATTATATTTGGTTCTACTGATGAAACTCTCTGTCAAGATTTTGCTAAGTGTATGCAGACCGAGTTTAAAATAAGTATGATGGGAGAGCTCAATTACTTTCTTGGACTGCAAGTCAAACAAACATCAAATGGAACTTTCATCTATCAGTCAAAGTATACAAAGGACATGCTGAAGAAATTTGACCTTGACAACGTCAAACCAATCGGCACCCCAATGGCTACTACAACCAAACTAGAACCAGATGAAAGCGGCAAACTTGTTAATAAACATAAGTATAGAGGTATGATAGGCAGTCTACTTTATTTAACTGCTAGTCGCCCTGATATTATGTTTAGCGTTTGCCTGTGTGCTAGATATCAAGCAAATCTTAAGGAATCACACATGTTCGCTGTTAAGCGTATCTTTCGATACCTTAAGGGTATGGTTACAGTGGGCCTATGGTATCCCAAATCAACATCATTTGACCTTATTGGGTACTCTGATGCTGATTTCGCTGGATGCAAGGTCGACCGTAAAAGTACAAGCGACACGTGTCATTTATTGGAAAAGGCTCTAGTCTCTTGGTTTAGCAAGAAGCAGAATTCTGTCGTACTATCCATAATAGAAGCTGAATATATCGTAGCTGGTCGTTGTTGTGCACAAATTTTGTGGATGAAGCAAACCCTTGAAGACTATAACTTATCTTTTATGCACATTCCTATATTTTGTGACAACAATAGTGCTGTAAATCTCACTAAGAACCCCATATGTCACTCACGCATGAAACACATTAATATTTGTCACCACTTTTTGTGTGATCACCAATAGAATGTCACTATTATTTTAGAATTTATTGACACTGTTCATCAGTTGGCCGATTTCTTTACAAAACCATTATCCGAGGAGCGATTCAATTTTCTTTGTCGGGAATTAAGAATTTTAGATGAAACGGTTATACATTAAATTGGCATGCATAATTATCGATTATGTCACGATTCTCTATGCTGACTTTGCTATGGGTACAAGTCAAAAGGGTCCTTCTGACAACAAGGCGTAAAAGCCTAAGCGATACGGTGCACTAGTCTTCGAACTACCGCTAGCTGGGATCCGGCCCCTGCAGCTACCCCTGTTGGCCCATTGGTCATATGGTCAACCTAATTTTAATAATTAATCAAACTCTGTCTGGATATACGAAGCTAGTCAGGACATCTCGGATTCTTGGACATGATCAAGATTGGCTATCCACTCCATTCAAGACCGAAGATCTGTTTGCCTACTCGAGTCTGTAATTTCTTATGCAATGTATTTTTCATTTTTGAGTCTAGGAATATGTTGTACACCGAGTCGTACTGGCAAATAGGCTATCCCTAAATAAGTTCAAAATGTTTTTAAAATGACCTCTCAAAAAGGTTTACAAAAAGGTTTTCAAAAAGGTTTTCAAAAATCACCAAAAGCTTTTTCAAAAACCCTAACTAAACCCTGACTTAACCCTGACAGAACTCGGACCGAGTTCGGCCAGAGTTCGGCCAGAGTTCGGTTGGTGGCCGTTGTGATTTTGAATATTTGGAACTTGGTCCTCCTGCAGTTGCAGATTTGACCGAGATTTGCTCAAAGAGTTCTGCCCAAATTCTGCCCGAATTCTGACAGAAGTCTGCCTTTGGAACTCCTATAAATAGAGAAGGATTTCGATCATTTCAATTCACTCATTCACTTTCAATCTTCTCTCTATCTAAAAGCTTTCAGTCTTCCAAAGAGTTTTCTAGAACTTTCAATTTCAGATCCCAAGCTAGTTACAATCCTCTAGTCAATTTGCCAGTGCGGTACGGTCTAGAAGTTTCTAAGAGATTGTAATCAGAAGGCTTGATTGAAGAATACCTCTTCACATTTTGAAGTTGGACGAGTTCTTCGTACCAAAGCTCGCGTTGTAGAAGTTGCAAGGACTTCGTAAGAAAACTTACGATTTTTCCAATAGTGGATTCAACTGGTAGCAAGAGTTCTACCGACTGGATTAGTCCTCAACAGAGGGATACCAGTATACATCGCTGTCTTTGTGTTTGCTCTCTTAACTTTGTCTTTACATTATTTTAGTTGTGATTAATATTCTGTGATTGTGCTGTTAATATGTTTAATTAGCATTATTCTGCTGCCAACTCTATTCACCCCCCTCTAGAGTATTACGCTTTACTATTTCGTTCCTACAACCCCATAGCAGCTTCACCATATTTATTTATGTCATAACTCCTTAGTTATTATATGATTAAATTTTATAGCCTGCCTCATTTGAAAAATTCTAATTTTCAATCTTGTTTTTATTCATGTCTTTGCCCATTTATTCAAATTTATTTCAATCTCTTTTTTTCTGCTTGAAGTTCTGGCCCAAGGGACCAGAACTTGGGCCGAACTCTGCCCCACCCAGAGTTCGGGCCGAGTTCGGTATCCTTGTTCCAGAACCTCAGATCATTCTCAACCGTCCATTTTTTCTTCATCCGGTAGCCCATATTTCACCCGACCAGCCGACCAAAGGGACATAAATTCGAAAATATGTCTCTCTCTCCTCCATTGTCTTCTTCCTCCATCTCCACATATATTTCCTCCAAAACCCTAACCCTAGAAGGCTCCAATCCTTAGGAAATTTGTCACGCCCCAGAACCAGAATACTGGAGAGCAGGGGCAGACATAGCCAGCTACGTATATGAAATAGAATCCATCTCACTATACGGTCACGGCTGTCTAGATACATGAGGGTTTAACTACAAGCCAGCAGTCTCCTAAGGTCATGAACAAGCCTATTGTCTCAATCACAAACAAGCAATAGTAATTACAAGATGTCAGAGCATCAAATATATAATAGCAAGGCGTCCCATACATTACATATTGGATGATCATGAAGCTAGTCGTACAAAATGCCAGGACTAGCAAGAGTTTAGTCATACATGATCAACCCTAGGATCTGTCAATCATGTTACAGCCCGTAGGCAGACAGTAAATAAAGATGCAATCGAGCTAACACGTGCTCGCCGGCTAAACGCCTCAAAAGAATAATTTTTACAAATAAGTGGGAGGACAAAAAGAAACCCACTCATTGCCAGGGTTCCGTCTAGTGGTCACCATCTGGCTGGAAGATCGGTGGATCCTCTGGAGCTGCTCCGATATCTGGCCACACAAAACCAGCTGGGTCAGACCCCAGAAAGAGCAAGTGCCACAAAGGAGGCTTCACTTAGAAACTAAAACCCGCATATAGTAAGGAACATTAAAGTTAAATTATCAGAAATAACAACAATAATTGAGTACGAGGAAACCATTCAAGTAGCCAGACTACAACCCTTAAACCAAACAAGGACCGGGGTTGCAATCCTTCACCTGAATGGAAATCCGTCTCAAATACTATGGATAAGGTAATAAGACAATAAACGAAGAGAAGACACAGAACTGCTCCGGGAGCCAGGTTACAACCCTTAAACCAAACAAGGACCGGGGTTGTAACCCTTCGCCTGAACAGAACTGGACTCCTGATCTTTATTGTTAAGGCCATTATAGATAATCATGTTGCTGAAGTAAGATAGAACATGACAAGCATGGCACGGGGTACAAATAAGACAATAACCGAAGGAAAGACACATAACTGCTCCGGAAGCCAGGTTACAATCCTTAAACCAAACAAGGACCGGGGTTGTAACCCTTCGCCTGAACAGAACTGGTCCCCCGATCTTTATTGTTAAGGCAAGCATCAATAATCGTGTCTTGTCACGATCTTGCACAGGATCAGGATAAGACTAAGCTGGAATAACTTCATCCAATCAATCACGGCCAATCAAAAGTACGGCTTGATACTTTAACTAGCTAGGGTTATCACAGGCCTAGTTACTAGCAAGATGCAATGAGATTATTTCAACAGCCACAAGCCCTGCAGACCATCCAAGTTATCCAGGTCGAATGTCCATTTATGAAGGATGCACCACATGACTGTGTGCTGGAAGTGTGCCCTACTCGTCGGTAGGCTACAAGTCCACTTAATGCGCCCAGATAACGGGATTGCCTGTAGCTAGGAATCTCTTCATGTCTACTGAATTATTCTAGTTTATTACTCTTAGTTAATTACAGTAGGTATCCCTGACCGTGGTACTCAGGGATCCCATCCTAGACATGATACAAGACAATACTGGTTTATTGTGCAAACGCAATCATCTACGGTGTCCAAGTTAGTCATTCTTGTCAGGTCATGTCACGTTAGCCGTCGCAACAGCAATTCGAGATAATCATGTCAGGTATGCTTGTCCTGCCATGCCGTGTTCAATTATTATTAACAAACCTATTAAATAAATTCATGATTATCAAGTTCATGACAAAAGGCATAAGGATATAAAATGGGCATAAAATATCTAATAAAATATCAATATACAGGGCTATAGAAGAGCCAAGCTTAAGGAAAATAAAACCAAAGTGACATGCTGACATAAGACCAAGTCAGCCAAGGCCATACGCTCAGTGCAAAAGTCATACGCTCAGGTCAGGCTACGCTCAAGTCAAGCTACGCTCAGGTAAGCCTACGCTCAGGTAAGCGTACGCTCAGGTAAGCCTACGCTCACAAAGGGCAGCGTATGAGGTCCATACGACCCCTTGTCACACAAGTGAGCGTATGCAAGACATACGCTCCGAAAGGCAGCGTATGAACTTCATACGACTCCTTGTCACACAAGCGAGTGTATGCGAGTCATACGCCTCCAAAAGGTAGCATATGGACTCCATACGACTCATGACTATCCAAGTGAGCGTATGCAAGTCATACGCTCCAAAAAGGCAGCGTATGGACTCCATACGACTCCTTATCAAACAAGCGAGCGTATGCGAGTCATACGCCTCCAAAAGGCAGCGTATGGACTCCATACGACTCATGACTATCCAAGTGAGTGTATGCAAGTCATACGCTCCAAAAAGGCAGCGTATGGACTCCATACGACTCCTTATCAAGCAAGCGAGCGTATGCGAGTCATACGCTTCCAAAAGGCAGCATATGGGGTCTACTGCGCTGCGCTAAAGAGCGCGCACAGCTCAGTGACGCAAGCTAAAAAGCTCGCGCACTGCTCACTGTCTTCTCCAAATAGCAGGAACTCCATGGTTGAACCCTAAGCTTCCAAAGTCCATAACTTGGTCAAAACAAGTCCAAATCCAACTTTCCAAAGGTCAAAATTGGGTAGAAGGAAATTCTCTACCACATGGAACCATCAAAACTTGAAAACAAGGGAATTTAATAGATCAAAACCATGAAAATCCAAAAAGACTAAATTCTAGATCTACAAAAATCCAAGCTTCAAAATAGAAAATGACAAGTTCTAATGTGGATTAGAAAGTTGCAAAGAAGAGGTTAGAACAATAAAAATGGTGGGTTTCTTCATGAAGCAAGATTGCACTTGCCTAGGCTAGGGTTTTCTTGGTTGGTGGTGGAGAGTAATGAAGAAAAAAGGAAAATAATGAGGAGAGAGAATGGGAAGAGGTTAATAAATAGGGTTGGTTGTGGTAGGTAGGGGGTTCACCCTTGGTTCATGATGAACCAAGGCTAATCAAGCCTAGCCGAACCAACCCAAACCAAGATGAACCATGGCCAATACGAGATAAAATACGTACACGTATTCTTAAATACGTAATACGAACAACAGGCATTACAAAATTTCTCTTCAAACTCAAGGAAGTCAATTTTAGAGTTATTCTCCTCCATCTTAGGTCTCTTCTAAGGTATATCTCTCTCTTTCTCTTCACATCTCAATTTTTTTCCATGGCTCCTAGGTTGCTTGGTAGGGGTAAAAGACCAAGGAGAAGTATTGGTGAATCCTCTACTAATCCTAACCCAAACCCTCAACCTAATCGTCCACTACAACCTATTCCTTATCATCCTCCTAACTTGGTGCACCCTTTTTTTAATCCACCTCCATCCATCAATGCCGACACATACGATGACCGTCTTTTTGTGTCCTTAGATGCGTCCAACGCATGGTTCGCCGACTTCCGTCATCGTCGTGTCTTTGCGGGACACCCTATTAAGTTTACGGTGTTTTCCGATTTTCTTTCTAATTTTCGTGACTTATGTCTTGATGAGCTTGTTGCAACTCATGAACCAATATATGTGAATGCCATACAAATATTTTATTGCAACATGACTCATGACCGCACACGCATCTATTCACGTGTCGCCGGTACATATCTTTTGATGATTTTGAGTTGGCCGACCTACTTGGTTTGCCCGACCCAACACTTGGGAACGACTTGATGATGCCCGGGACTTTATTTTCCCCAAAGAGACCACGTTGGAAAGTTTCAAGGGTGATCTTTGTTCTCCAAATCCTTCCCCTCGAAAACTTATGGCTAAACATCTCAATAATCATTTTTATGAACTTCATCGAATCATATTTTCTTCGGTCTTGCCAAAAGCTGGATCAACAAATGAAGTTACTTACTTTGAGATTACTGCTCTCTTCTTTCTCCACTTTTGTGTCCCCTTCAACTTCCCTCGCACGATGATGGATTGGATGATTCGTGCTAGGCCTAAACCAAAATCTTTGGTTTATTCCATGTATCTTCCTTTGATCTTTCGTGCCTTTCATGTTCTATTGTTTAGTGGCCCATGCAGGTCAGAGCATATCGTACCGGTTACGTAACTGTACTGGTACGAGCATGCGACTATGACTAAATCTTAGAAATCTCAATCCACTCTGCCTTAAAAATTCTCCTAGAAATTTCTCTACCGTCTTTGAAACTTCGTATTCATTCTCGATTATTCTCCCTTGCCTTCTTATACTATTGATTCTCGTCCCTTCCTATTCTGAGGTGACGAATGATCGTACTGTCTAGTACCTATTAGAAATTCTTAAATTATAGTATAATATTGTTTGACTATTAAATATTTGGTTGTCTATAGATATGAGGGATTATAGATGCCATACGCCCTAGATATCTGTTGGTAGAATTAATAGCGACTAGTTAGAAAATTATGAGATTTTAGTGACCGTATTTTGAGGACTAGTATGACCAAAGGTGGGTAGATGTCCCCAAGTATTCGGAGTTATAAAATGGCTATAAAAGGTTACAGAATATTTTGAGAAATTAAATTTGAGAAGATTAAGGTAATAGTAGACTTTGATTTTAAGGAATAGTTATGAATTAGAATTTCGAGGACGAAATTATTTTAAGGTGGGTAGATTTGTAGCTCCCCTTCCCGGAAAATTTTGAAATAGTTTTTTATTATTTATTTTAAATGATGATTTTTAGATTTTTATAAATAATTATTTAGTTAATTATTACAGTAGATGATTCTAGTCATGGTTAGGAATTAGAGTACAAGGTGGCTAGAAAATCGTGGCATGGATAGTGCAGTGGCGTGCTTTGACTAGTATATTAGCCCTGGTAGGGAAGGCCGAGCCATAGTGATGTCCTAACTAGAAAAACAAGGCTAAGTTGCGACTTAACCCTTATAGATTAATTATTTATGTATTAATTAAGACTATAATTTTAGGAGATCCGGTTGTGCAAATTTAGTCCGAACTGGACCTGAACTAAGCTCAAGCCCATACAGGCATATAGTGAGACTAAAGACGTCCATGTAGGTAGGTAGATGTATATATATAAGTATTGGCAGTCCATTTTATAGCCTAGTAATAAATTCTATAGTAGAATATTTAATAGTGCATATTATGTATTTTATTTCTGGTATTATTATTATTACTATTCATTGTGTGTGTATATATATATATATATATATATATATATATATATATATATATATATATATATTATATTGCAGCACGTCTTAGCTATATCTTTGTTTTTGGTTTATCTCTTTTGGCTGGTAATGCAGTTTATCGTACATACGTACATACATGTCTATATATTCCATACATACGTACATATATATTAAAATGGTGAGTCTACATCCCAGTGTTCTGCTTAAGCTTATGTCTTTCTATACATCAAATTATCTCTAAAATGTCCTGGTATGGGTCCTCTCCACACCGATCCTTGATTAAGGTGTCGGATGCAACATTTCTCGATTCATTGTTTGGGTGATTTCCATCGAACGTTCTACTCAAGCTGACCATTGGTACCATGATCCTCGTCTGAGTAGACCGTTTCTCTAGATTGAACTCTCAGTCAGCTGCTACCTGAATGTTCTGATTCATCGCCCTTTAATATTTAAGAACGTAGCGCGTCTAGGTGATTCGAACCACCAACCTGGTTTCTGTGTCTTTATGTGTGAAAGTCATGATGACCACTTGGGCCAATGCTTGTTGACTTGGGATAATTGAATAGTATACAGTGGAATTATGGATTCATTACCAGAATCCTTCAATATTATTCTCATGAATATTGCTGGTTTTACATTCACACTCAAGAAACACACCACAAACCAAGAAATCTGCACTATCAGTTTATGTATTAAATACTAAGGCAATAGATTCATCCTGGGTAATTAAGTTCACACATTATTTTCTCATCTTGGTCACTTCTTCCTCCTGATAGTCTTAGATGGTTTAAATTAATGGTACTTTAGAAAGTTCCCAATTTCCAGCATAATAGAGACAGCTGACAATTGTTTAGCAAAGAAATTGTGCGCATTCTTAGCTTTTGAAGCAGAATAGACTCTCATTTTGATTTTACATCCCAAGCTGCTAAAACAGGAAAGAGAAACCGAACCCCCATGCTCGACTCGAGAGCAGCAAAACTCCCAAGCCCAAAAGCCAGGCCGAGCCCAAATTGATCCCAGTCCGGCCCAAGTTCCCAGCTTCCCAAAGCCCAGCTCAGCTAAACTTGCCCGAGCAACCCTCGCTCAAACCGACCCCCCTGTACACACACAGCCGATGTATATATCGAGAGATAGGGAGAGAAAGTGATCGAGAAATGAAAGAAAACCCTAACATAAACTCGCCGACACCTTCACCCCCACAACTTGCTACGGCCACGCGTGCACCCTCGGCCACCAGCACCCACCATCGGCCGCCACGTGATGCCGAAAAACACCCTGTAACAGAGAACACCCTGTTTCGCACCAACAAGTCGACAACCAGGTAACCCACTTCCTTCCCTGTTTTCGTCTCGAATAACCAATCGTTTTCGATCTTGTAAATTCCTACGGATAGATGAAATGACCCTCTACAATCCCTATTAATTAGTTCGATCGAAATCAATCTGGATTTCGAGTTATATCATATTAAAATAGGCGAAAAACATGTCCAAACAGGACAGTTTTGAAGATTGACACCCCTATTTTCGTAGACGGATTGTGATCGAGACATTAGGTATTTTCCAGAAGTAATTGAACTAGGTTAAGGACAACCTATAGGGCTTCCAAACCCTGTTTGTAGATCCAAATTTCATCAACTGTGCCCTAAGAAAACAGAGTTTGAAAATCGAGATAAAATCAGTTTTTTTTAATATTAAAAATTTATGAAAACCTTCGATACGACGTGCGTCCCTGTAAGCACCCTGAATTTCGGGCTGATTTATTTTATTTTATTTTATTTTATTTTATTTTATTTTTTGATTGATTGGTTTGATAAATAATTTATTCTGTTATTTTTTCTAAGTGTACTTTTCCGTGCCATTGATATTTGGAGTATCAGGGATGTTCAACTCTGGAAATCTTCTTCATGAGTTTTAAAGTGGACAGGATTACCTTCATGATGGTATATAGTGTCCCATCCAAACTTGTTCCCTTGTGCTCTTTCTGCTTCGCTGAACTTCGGGTCAATTTAGACCATTTGATTATTATTTATTTTTCCCACTCTTTTCCTTGATCATTATTAGCACGTTACCGTGACTTTTAGTTTTGGAGCGCAAGACCAGCCAATTTCTTGAAACCAACTCCTCATTGATGATCTACTCGAGATGCTCTTCACCCTTGACCTTCGTATCCCACTCAGACACGTCATTTTGTGCTCCATTTGATTCGTACAACTTTTCCGACACGTGACCCGATTTTATTTCACTCCACGGCGTCACACTCATCTTCCAACTTGATTAGTGGGTCCCCTGTCGACCAAAACCTGTCCGCCCCAACTATGGACATGGCCCACCTTGAGCCTACTACCCGTCCGCCACTTGTGTCCCATTTATTGGAATCTCCATGTGCTACTTATTCACTCATGATCATCAACGTCTATTTTTTAATTCGATTTTTGCTCAATATCTGATTTTGACCCAATCCGGCTCTACCGAGTCCAGCCCACCTCCATGTTACCCTCCATCGGGACGCCCTCATTTTTTTGTGTCCAAAAATAGTATTCAATACCTACTTTTCTATTTCGAATTTTGAGTGTAATTTCTAATTATTTAAAACCATTGGAATGGCCAATTTCCCTACTTTTAACCTTAACCACTTGATTTCTCCAAATCAATCCTCACCATTAAATTTCCTCCCAAAGCATCCATTAATTCCCCAACACCCTTGGCCATGTGGCCGGCCCTAAAATTTATGGGAACAACTTTTGCATTTTCTCTCCTCCCTCTCAATTATTACTCTTCTTCTCTCTCTCATTTTTCTCCATACAACAAAAACTACAACTACAGCAGTAACAACATCACCATGTCCGACCACCACATCCACTCCTCCTCCGCCTGGCCGATGTCGACCCCCCCCTCGGCCATCGCCGTCGGCCCCCACAGCTCATTCTCCTCCCTCCTTCCTTTCTCCTTCCAATGACTTTACACCATCACCTCCACACCATTTAGCCACCACCACCAGCAGTTAGCAGCCCAAGCCACCCACCTAGGCCGAGCCCGACCTCCCTCCGGCACGGTCGAGCTCGGCGCACCACCCGCACCACCTCCTTCCTCCTCCTCCTCCTCTTCAACATCAACACCACCATCATCATCCATCAACCGAACCACCTCGGCATCCGCCACCACCTTAACAGCCATGCCCCGACCACCTCCACCCTCGTCGAGGTGCGCAGAGCAGCCCTCTACCGTCGCCGGCCTGGCCGAGCACGGCCGCGCCAGCAACAGCAGCTGCACGCTTGCGTACAGGCGCACACGCGCGCGCGTGCATGGCGCCACCGCCGGTGCCACCGCCGCCGTAGTCGGCGAGGACGACCCCCCATGGGCACGCGCCACCCTCGGCTCTCCTCCCCTGGCGGCCACCGTCCTCCGGGACGTGCCGTCGAGGCGATTTCTGCATTTTGAACGACGTCCCGTCGTGACGCGCGCGGGATCGAGTTCATTTTGGCGTTTCGTTGCAGCGACTTCGCGCACATTTTTTCGGAGATCCGACCGTTGGATTGGCAATTTCTTCGCTCCGTCGCAATCTTGGTATATCCACCTTTATTCCTGTCAATTTTTGTCCGTTAATTTTATCGTTTGATACATGAAAACCGGCCACCAAGTTGACCGTTTAAATTGTATTAAATTTGGACAGTTTCGCGGGACCAACTTCGTCAGCTTATATCTCCTCCATCGTAGCTCCGTTTGGCGTGCTACCAGTTCCTGTGCGAAGCTGGTATAACCCTCTTACTATTCCTCCAATTTTGTTTCATTGTGAGCTTGTTTGATTGGTTGAATTCGACGCCAAAGTTGGTCGTCCGAATTCATAATTTCCAACTTGTAAAATTCTATTTTTGAACATGGGACTCCAGATTTCATTTCTGACACCACCATTAGACTTGTGGCGTCGTTCTGGCATGTTTTCATATAAAATTTGTTAGATTTGGAGAACGTGGGCCCGGGCACATTTTTTGGTGCAAAGCGGGTCCCACTTTCTGGATCAACGAGACTTTTTGACGCCGGCTCATCGGAATCTAATTCCGGATATACCGTTGAGTTTGTATCGTCATTCTGGACTCGTTGACATATAATCTGCTAGATTTTGGTGGACATTAGATCTGGCACGCATTTCGGTGCAAGTCGGATACCAATATCCGGGTCAACGGGTCCTTTTGAGATCGGCTCATCGGAATCCAATTCCGGAGATACCGTTGAGTTCGTATCATCATTCTGGACTCGTTGACAGGTAGTTTGCTAAGTTTTGAGAACTTTGGCTCCGGCACGTATTTCCGTGTAAACCGGAATTCCAAGTTCTGGTCAACGGACCAAATTGAGATCGGGTCAACGGAATCCAATTCTGGAGATACCGTTGGGTTCGTATCGACATTTTGGTTTCGTGGACATATAATTTATTTTATTTTATAGACTTGTTTTCTTGTACATTTTTTGGTGCAAAACGGCTCCGACACGGACACCGTTTTGACCCGAAATTACCTTTTTGCCCTTGTGTCCAAATTGGACCGTTGGATAGGCTATCCTAGCTAATTTGACCATTCTGGACACGTTGGCGATGTTCATTTCAACGTCCGACAATGTTTGTTGATAATTTCTCTAAATTTAACCTTTTTATAATTAATTAATAATTAATTCATATAATGTTCGTATTTCGGGATTAGTACAACGAAACTGAGATCAGCCAATTCCAGTGATCTCACATCGCTGAAATTGACAAGTTGGACATGTGGATCACTATAATAAGATTATCAACCTTACCGATAATCTTTTTATCTCGATTTGCGTGTCGAAAGTTTCGACGTACAAATAACGAAGTACACTTTATATTAGACTAGAATTGACCTTGTTTGACCAGAGTTGACCGGTTGACCCAAAGTCAACTGTAAGTCAACACTTGACCTAGCTTGACTAGATTATTGACCGGAGTCGACCTAGAGTTGTTTTGACTTAGAAGAACCTAGGATAAAATAGATTGTTTGTGGATTCATTTATTTTCAACTTGAACACCTTGTAACCTGTGTTGCTTTAAATAGGACTCTGTGGCTTCAGTGGGACCCCCTATACTTATCAGCTGTTCAGGTTATCGAGGCGAGTACATTCTCTGATCATTTCATAGCCTGTTTAGAATTATTTCCTGCAGTAGATTACTTTACTTGTACTGTCACGATGGTCACACGGATTGGTACTATATGGATCCTTTCTTGAGATGTTATCCTTATGGAGCATCGGGTACTACGTGTTCTGTGCGTTTCACTTACATGACGTATCACTATGCTTCTTGGTTCATTTGATCACTTGTAACATGTACCCTCATGATCACAGAGTCTCTTGAATCTTACACTGTTGGGTAACCCCCAGAATCCTCATTTATGGGACATCCATGTATCACCCTTCGGGGGGCATGCATGGAATCATATAACATAACCTGGCTGGATCCTTGTGTATTGATTGAGGGTACGGGGGAGTAGAAGTGGACATGTGAATAATACACCAGTAGTATCTTCTTTGAATCATTCCGTAGTGTCTTCACAGAATCATCCCAGGCCATTTACATGTTCATGTTGTACTCTGACTCACTAGTCACTGCTAGTTCTCTATGTATAGTAGATATTTCTATTACAGCTTTCTCTCTTTGTTTACATACTGCACTTCTTTCAGTACTTGTATCTTATCTTACTGCATGATTATATCTTCTAACCTGCTATGAACTGTTGAGATGTACTGTACTCGCTCCTGTCCTGACTGGACCTGTTGATGAATTTTACAGATAGCCTGGAGGTTGCCTGCTAGCCTAGAGGAGACACTTTAGAGGTTGTTTAGATAGTTTTTTCATTTTGTCTGGAGTTGTATTTACTTTATGGATTATTGTATTTGAGTTTTGAGATGTATTTCTGGGTTTATCTTAGACACTTAGACTTCTATCTCCTGTATTTATTTTTGGTTTCATGTTTTATCTATCTTTATCATGCTCTACCCTAGATGTGATTGAGACTGTATCTGCTATGTCACCCCCATTCGGAGAGTATAAACTGTTTAGTCTTATACTGTTAGATGAATTAAGACCTAGGACAGCGTTCTACCGCCGACACTGCGGCGTAGGCTGGGCGTTGTTACGTTCTCTTGCCCTAACTCTAGGGTGCGGGTCGTGACACGTTTTTAGTGGTGGCCCATGCAGGTCGAGACTAAAAGTGTAGTGGTATTCGAACTAGAGTACCACTACAGCCTGCAGTAGGAATAGAATATATTTTGAAGGTACTCAATCACAGTTAGGAACCCTTGAGAGATTTCTAGGACGACCCTGGAGAATCTTACTTAACTTCGATTTGAAGACTCTCTTTTCCCTTGATTTGATTCATTTTTACTTTTTGTTGTTAAATTTGATTTTAATGGATTATTGTTGAATTTGAGTTTGTATGATTGTCGAATTTTGAATTTTGATGATAGCTGTTGCATTCGAGTTTGTATTTTGATGGATTTTGTTTATTTTTGAATTTTGATGTTCGTTAATAAATTTGATTTGATTTTTGAGTATTCATTATTGATTAATTTAATTTTTGGCAAGATAAAATTATATGGGCTAGGTCATCTATGTTATGGAATCTAGTCTTCTATAGTCACATTAGCCAGCATGGTGAGGACATATAGTCTGACTCTGGATATATTTCTCGGGTGTGGGAATTTAAGGTTTTCGCAGCCAAGCTAGCGGCACCGCAAAAATGTTAAATACCATGATTCTAGAGATATGTGCATAAGTCAAGGGCTTTGTGATTATCGTAGCCTTGCTTACTAGTATGACGAGGATTTAGAGTACCATGATTTGGGACAGACGCATATGATTATCAGATTGTACCTTAAATATTTTTGAACATGTTTTCTCTACTTTTGTTCAGTCATTCAAAAAAAAAAGAATTATTATTTATTTGTTTGTCTAGTCTCCTATTATTTAACTTAAGAGTATGTTTAGTTGTTTTATAAACCTTGTGTAATTTCTTGCTATGAGTTTTTCATAATACAATGAATCGATGATTTTGCTAGACTTTATCTTGAATTTGATATTTTAACTCTGGATTTCAAAACGGTTCCTTCTTTAAACAGATAAGCAAAACAGATTTTATCGTTATTCTTTCTTGCTATTTTTTTTGTATTAGATAATAATAAAGCTGTCTTGATTACGTCAATCACCTGCTTGCAATCTTGGTAGGGATCTAAATGTTAGTCTTAACGTAGAATTAATTAATTTTTATTGGGACATGAGAATATGTATATGAATATATATATATAGCGGACACTTTGCCTAACACGTATGCATGCTACACTTGATTTTCCACCTATCTGAATACATATTGATATGTTGTTGATGTCCAAATTTTCATAACCAATATTTCTGGTTCTCTGCTTTTCCATGTTTAAATTCGTAATTTAAATATAAATTTTATGTTATTATTTAGGTTTACATCACTGCACATGTATGCTATACGTAGGGTTTCAATTCAAAAATTTTGGTTGAGTTTTGTGTTAAATTTGAAAAATCTGAGACTGTGTGCATATTAACCCTTGATACGAGATTCCGAATGATTAGTTCAAATTATTGTTCCATTTTTCATGAAATATTTAGAGCTGCGTATATTGTTGTATGTAGGGATATAATGTTAGGTTTTATATTCTTACATGTTAGTTTGTGATAAACATTGAGTTGGTTTTAATGTTCAAATTTCTCCAAAATCCTGAAAACTAGTTACATGTTAACATTTTTACATTAATTTCCTTGTTTAGTTAAATTTCAGATTTAACATGTAATATTGAACTGTGTGCGTAGATAAATGTGTGGATAGTATGTTAGGGTTTCATTTATGTCATGTTAGGTTTAAATTGGGAGCGTTGAGATTGGTTGTAATGTTTCAAAACCCTAAAATCTGAGACTGCATTATGTTAATATTACATTGGTTTAAATGTAAGCTTATTTTCAGATTTTTTTTATGTAAATGCTGAACTAAAACTAGGTTTAACTTTTAATACTAAGCCATAATCCTGTACAAGGATACACACACACACACACACCGTAACTTAGTATACATTGTCATTTAACCTAACCCTTCCCCTCTATGTTATGATTGTATATCTAGATAGATGTATATAGAGCTTAGGCATACATGTTATAATATATATAAATACATAACTAAGTTCTACCTTTTTATATATATATGGTTAGCCATGCATGTTATGAGTAAATAAGTTGCGTATTGTAGATTGTTTAACCAATATGCCATGATTAGTGTAACTTGATAGCCATTGAATTGAAACACAATCCTCATATACACTTTCATGTATATTCACGTACACACACGCCTACTATCTAACCATATGAACATGTCCCCATACACATGATGCTAGTTTTCCCTCTCTAACGCTCTCTCTGTATATATATTGTGATTGGATTTCAATGCAAGTGACTTTCAATTCTTCAACTTGTGATTTTAATTTTCTTGGGATAGTCCTTTTTTTCAGATGATTGGTAGTTACCTTCCTTTATTTTTTTATGAGTACCAGTTTTCATATGGGGTGGTAGACAACCTTATAGTTTTGATGGTTGTTGTTTCTGTATCTTTCTATTTTAGCACCCTGGATTGCTTGTGTGTTTGTTACCCTATGACCGTTGGTTAGCATGACTAGTAAACCTAGATGAGACTTCACTGTCACCGTATGCCATGACCCTGTATGCCGTTCTTTTATTTGATGGTATGATTTGTTTAAGTTCTGGGACTTTGATCGTGGGAGTTTGACCTAGAGGGAGTAGGGACATTTTAATTTCGAGGACGAAATTTTTATAAGGTGGGTAGGATGTGAGTACCCTGAATTTCGGGCTGATTTTTTTATTTTATTTTATTTTATTTTCTGATTGATTGGTTTGATAAATAATTTATTCTGTTATTTTTCCTAAGTGTACTTTCCCGTGCCATTGATATTCGGAGTATCAGGGATGTTCAACTCTGGAAATCTTCTTCATGAGTTTTGGAGTGGACAGAATTACCTTCATGATGGTATATAGTGTCCCATCCAAACTTGTTCCCTTGTGCTCTTTCTGCTTCGCTGAACTTTGGGTCGATTTAGACCATTTGATTATTATTTATTTTTTCCACTCTTTTCCTTGATCATTATTAGCACGTTACCGTGACTTTTAGTTTTGGAGCGCAAGACCAGCCAATTTCTTGAAACCAACTCCTCATTGATAATCTACTCGAGACGCTCTTCACCCTTGTCCTTCGTGTCCCACTCAGACACGTCATTTTGTGCTCCATTTGATTCGCACAACTTTTCCGATACGTGACCCGATTTTATTTCACTCCATGGCGTCACACTCATCTTCCAACTTGATTAGTGGATCCCCTGTCGACCAAAACCTGTCCGCCCCAACTATGGACATGGCCCACCTTGAGCCTACTACCCGTCCGCCACTTGTGTCCCATTTATTGGAATCTCCATGTGCTACTTATTTACTCATGATCATCAACGTCTATTTTTTAATTCGATTTTTGCTCAATATCTGATTTTGACCCAATCTGGCTCCACCGAGTCCAGCCCACCTCCATGTTACCCTCCATCGGGACGCCCTCATTTTATTGTGTCCAAAAATAATATTCAATACCTACTTTTCTATTTCGAATTTTGAGTGTAATTTCCAATTATTTAAAACCCTTGGAATGGCCAATTTTCCTACTTTTAACCTTAACCACTTGATTTCTCCAAATCAATCCTCACCATTAAATTTCCTCCCATAGCAGCCATTAATTCCCCAACACCCTTGGCCATGTGGCCGGCCCTAAAATTTATGGGAACAACTTTTGTATTCTCTCTCCTCCCTCTCAATTATTACTCTCCTTCTCTCTCTCATTTTTCTCCATACAACAAAAACTACAACTACAGCAGTAACAACATCACCATGCCCGACCACCACATCCACTCCTCCTCCGCCTGGCCGACGTCGACCCCCCCGGCCATCGCCGTCGGCCCCCACAGCTCATTCTCCTCCCTCCTTCCTTTCTTCTTCCAATGATTTTACACCATCACCTCCACACCATTCAGCCACCACCACCAGCAGTTACCAGCCCGAGCCACCCACCTAGGCCGAGCCCGACCTCCCTCCGGCACGGCCGAGCTCGGCACACCACCCGCACCACCTCATTCCTCCTCCTCTTCAACATCAACACCACCATCATCATCCATCAACCGAACCACCTCGGCATCCGTCACCACCTTAACAGCCATGTCCCGACCACCTCCACCCTCGTCGAGGTGCGCAGAGCAGCCCTCCGCTGTTGTCGGCCTGGCCGAGCACGGTCGCGCCAGCAACAGCAGCTGCACGCTTGCGTACAGGCGCGCACGCGCGCGCGTGCATGGCGCCACCGCCGGCGCCACCGCCGCCGTGGTCGGCGGGGACGACCCCCCATGGACGCGCGCCACCCTCGGCTCTCCTCCCCTGGCGGCCACCGTCCTCCGGGACACGCCGTCGAGGCAATTTCTGCATTTTGAACGACGTCCCGTCGAGACGCGCGCGGGATCGAGTTCGTTTTGGTATTCCTTCGCAGCGACTTCGCGTGCATTTTCCCGGAGATCCGACCTGTTGGATCGGCTATTTCTTCGCTCCGTCGCAATCTCGGTATATCCACCTTCATTCCTGTTAATTTTCGTCCGTTAATTTAATCGTTTGATACATGAAAACCGGCCACCAAGTTGACCGTTTAAATTGTATTAAATTTGGACAGTTTTGCGGGGCCAACTTCGTCAGCTTGTATCTCCTCCATCGTAGCTCCGTTTGGCGTGCTACTAGTTCCGGTGCGAAGCTGGTATAACCCTCTTACTATCTCTCCAGTTTCGTTTCATTGTGAGCTTGTTTGATTGGTTGAATTCGACGCCAAAGTTGGTCGTCCGAATTCGTAATTTCCAACTTGTAAAATTCTATTTTTGAACACGGGACTCCAGATTTCATTTCTGACACCATCATTAGACTTGTGGCGTCGTTCTGGCATGTTTTCATATAAAATTTGTTAGCTTTGGAGAACGTGGGCCCGGGCACGATTTTCGGTGCAAAGCGGGTCCCACTTTCTGGGTCAACGGAACTTTTTGACGCCGGCTCATCGGAATCCAATTCCGGATATACTGTTGAGTTCGTATCGTCATTCTGGACTCGTTGACATATAATTTGCTAGGTTTTGGTGGACATTGGATCTGGCATGCATTTCGGTGCAAGTCGGATACCAATATCCGGGTCAACGGGTCCTTTTGAGATCGGCTCATCGAAATCCAATTCCGGAGATACCGTTGAGTTCGTATCATCATTCTGGACTCGTTGACAGGTAGTTTGCTAAGTTTTGAGAACTTTGGCTCCGGCACGCATTTCCGTGCAAACCGGAATTCTAAGTTCTGGTCAACGGACCAAATCGAGATCGGGTCAACGGAATCCAATTCTGGAGATACCGTTGGGTTCGTATCGACATTCTGGTTTCGTGGACATATAATTTGTTATATTTTATAGACTTGTTTTCTTGCACATTTTTCGGTGCAAAACGGCTCCGACACGGATACCGTTTTGACCCAAAATTACCTTTTTACCCTTGTGTCCAAATTGGACCGTTGGGTAGGCTATCCTAGCTAATTTGACCATTCTGGACACGTTGGCGATGTTCATTTCATCGTCCGATAATGTTTGTTGATAATTTCTCTGAATTTAACTTTTTTATAATTAATTCATATAATGTTCGTATTTCGGGATTAGTACAACGAAACTGAGATCAGCCAATTCCAGTGATCTTACATCGCTGAAATTGACAAGTTAGACACGTGGATCACTATAATAAGATTATCAACCTTACCGATAATCTTCTTATCTCGATTTGCGTGTCGAAAGTTTCGACGTACAAATAACGAAGTACACTTTATATTAGACTAGAATTGACCCTGTTTGACCAGAGTTGACCAGTTGACCCAAAGTCAACTGTAAGTCAACACTTAACCTAGCTTGACTAGATTATTGACCGGAGTCGACCTAGAGTTGTTTTGACTTAGAAGAACCTAGGATAAAATAGATTGTTTGTGGATTCATTATTTTCAACTTGAACACCTTGTAACCTGTGTTGCTTTAAATAGGACTATGTGGCTTCAGTGGGACCCCCTATACATATCAGATGTTCAGGTTATCGAGGCGAGTACATTCTCTGATCATTTCATATCCTGTTTAGAATTATTTCCTGCAGTAGATTACTTTACTTGTACTGTCACGATGGTCACACGGATTGGTACTATATGGATCCTTTCTTGAGATGTTATCCTTATGGAGCATCGGGTACTACGTGTTCTGTGCATTTCACTTACATGGCGTATCACTATGCTTCTTGGTTCATTTGATCACTTGTGATATATACCCTCATGATCACAGAGTCTCTTGAATCTTACACTGTTGGGTAACCCCCAGAATCCCCATTTATGGAACATCCATGTATCACCCTTCGGGGGGCGTGCATGGAATCATATAACATAACCTGGCTGGATCCTTGTTTATTGATTGGGGGTACGGGGGAGTAGAAGTGGACATGTGAATAATACACCAGTAGTATCTTCTTTGAATCATTCCGTAGTGTCTTCACAGAATCATCCCAGGCCATTTACATGTTCATATTGTACTCTGACTCACTAGTCACTGCTAGTTCTCTATGTATAGTAGATATTTCTATAACAGCTTTCTCTCTGTTTACATACTGCACTTCTTTCAGTACTTGTATCTTACCTTACTGTATGATTATATCTTCTAACCTGCTATGAACTGTTGAGATGTACTGTACTCGCTCCTGTCCTGACTGGACCTGTTGATAAATTTTACAGATAGCCTGGAGGTTGCCTGCTAGCCTAGAGGAGACACTTTAGAGGTTGTTTAGATAGTTATTTCATTTTGTCTGGAGTTGTATTTACTTTGTGGATTATTGTATTTGAGTTTTGAGATGTATTTCTGGGTTTATGTATCTTAAACACTTAGACTTCTATCTCATGTATTTATTTTGGGTTTCATGTTTAATCTATCTTTATCATGCTCTCCCCTAGATGTGATTGAGACTGTATCTGCTATGTCACCCCCATTCGGGGAGTATAAACTGTTTAGTCTTATACTGTTAGATGCATTGAGACCTAGGACAGCGTTCTACCGCCGACACTGCGGCGTAGGCTGGGCGTTGTTACGTTCTCGTGTCCTAACTCTAGGGTACGGGTCGTGACAGTCCCGCAAACCCGTGCGACGTGGTCGCGAACCGAAAGCATCGAAAGGTGCGTAACGGCTTCGTGGACGTGTGGGCTTTGACGGAATTCAAATTGGTCGCGTGTGCGCGACGAATTTGATACGTATCCGTCGAAATTCACCGTATCGGCCTCTGTACAAGTTTCTTAATTACTTCGTGCACGCTCGTCAGATCGAGACAAAACTTGTACCAACAGGGCCATATCATATTTATGGTCCTGTATGCCCAGTTTGGTCCAATTCTAAGACAGTTGAATCGGAATGCCGTTTTACGGGCCCACGGTCCGACTTAACGGGTGATTTTGTGCACGGCCTGTCGAAATCCAACTTTGGACATACGATTGGGTTCGTATCGGAAAACTAGATCCGTAGACATATAGTTTGACGACTTTAGAGACCATTGACCCTGGCACACTTTTCGGTGCAAAGCGGGTCCAACGACGGACACCATTTTGGTCCAAAATTAACGTTTTGCCCCTGTATCCAGAATTGGACTTAAGGACAGGCAATTCTATCTAATTTGACTATTATGAGAATGTTGGCAATATTTGTTTCAGCTTTTGGGGACAATTGTGATGATTTTGACTTCGTGGCTTATCAGTTGACTATATATTTGTTGGATCTGCGTGCAACCTCCAGGCAAAATACCTTGCCTCCCTCTACAGTTTATTTACATGCATATTCTTATTATTATCTCATTTTACTAGTTGATTATCTATACGTGATTTGTATATCATGCATGCTATTACATATATTGTCCTTGTTTATAGTTAGCTTTGTAGTTCATATTGGATTGGTTTTTTCGTGTATCGTGATTGGGTCGTGTCGTGTCATCACTTGTACTTGGACTGAGTCGTATCGTGTCATAGGATGAATAAGTCATATCGGAACTGCTTTACCTCCTTGTCTTGAAATCTGGAAGCTAACCTGCGAGCCCACAGCAGGGGCGAGGGTTAGTAGTTAAGCTAACCTGCGAGTCCACATTAAGGACGAGGGTTAGTAGTTATCTGTCCACACCTGCAAGTCCACACTAGGGACGAGGGTTAGTAGTTATTGGTCCACACCTGCGAGTCCACACTAGGGACGAGGGTGATGCTAACATGCGAGTCCACACTAGGGACGAGGGTTAGTAGTATATGGTTCACACCTGCGAGTCCACATTAGGGACGAGGGTGATGCTAGCCTGCGAGTCCACACTAGGGGTGTCACTACCACATTTCTAGTTTGAGGGTATTTTTGTCATTTTTGGGGTTATTTGAATTTATTAAAATTTATTTGAATTTATGGGAATTTTTAGAAATTATTTTGGAATTGTTTGAATGAGGGTTGACTAGGTTGACTTTGACTAGCTTTGACTTTGTAACCTAACCCTAGTTGAGTTTGGACTTGGTTAGATTGAGACCCTAGGTTAAGTTAAGTTAACCATACTCGAGTTATTAGAATCAATTAGAAATATAAAGATTATAATAGAAAGCTTTTGATCACAAGTCATGACTTATGATTTTTGAGACATTGATTTATGACTAAGCCCAACCCACTAGCAACCCTAACCCAAGCCCAAACATGGCCGGCCACTTAACCCTTCCTAGGGATTTCTACCTTATAAATATCCTCCTAGAAATTAGGGCTAGCCTCTAAGGAAGAACAAGCTTTAGAAAGATGTATTTTCTCAACTTCTAAAATCCATAGAAATTCCATTTTAGCTCCTTTTTCCCTTAAACAAATTGCAATAGGATTTAAATTAAGTGTTCTTGCTGTTGTTACATGTTATTCTCATATTTAAACCAATTTGGAGAAGTTTGACTATCAAGAGGAACACCTCTCTTTAGAACTTTTTGGAGATTTTGATACATAGAGGTAACTTTCATTCTACACCATGAAATTCTGATTTTCTTGCATATTTGGAAAGCCCTAGGTCTACCCTAACTGTAGGTATGCCTAAACCTAGGTTTTGTGTCTGTTTCGTGTCCTAAATGGACACGTATCAGTCCCATTCTCTAGGTGTTTGATGAAATGCCCCAATGGGCATTTCGATCTAATTTTTAGAAACTAAATGAATAGGAATTTACATTTTGATGTTGCTTATCAATTTCTTTTGGTCTGGGAGTGAAACTGTGTCGTGTCGTGTCGGATTCGACACTTGCACACGCGGGTGTGCGCGTGCGCGCGCGAGGCAGTGCGCGTGTTCTGCCACTCGGGGGCTTTTGTACTTCGGACACGGCACTAGGATACGCGAAACTCGACACACACTAGGGGGCAATGACTGACACCACGTGTGTCAAGTCTCACGTGTCCCCGTGTCGTGTCGAGTGAGCACGAGGCTCTGCACTGGTCGGGACTGACAGGTTCAGTCGATTTTTATTGTCACTGATACGCGGTTGTAAGTCAGACACGTGGACACTTGGACTCAGTGCAGACACCTAGACACGAGGACCTATCCTAGGCGAACCTAGGTTAGTGACCTCGAGACACGTTGTGTCCTGTGTCGTGTGCACGACACGCGTGCACACGTGCACGATGCAGTGCACTGAACAGTGCCTGTGTGCACTGTTTTGTGTCTGGAATCGTTTGGACACGTTTGTGTCCTCTTGTTTGGACACAAACACATTGTATGACACATATATACTGTATATTTTAATTACCAACCCATAGTTTCATATTTTAGTTTGAATTCGAATCATATTTATCATTTACCCAAATTTCTGAATACAGTATATTAATTCCTGAATTTCCAGTTTTGAAATATGAATTTTGACAGTTGATTAAACCTACCTAAATGCTATTAATGTTGGTTTTGAGTCCCTAAATTGATTCTCCTATACTTGATCTAGTTGTGTGTCGAATTTTGGGTTGTTTGGTGAAAATTTGATTTCGAAATATGGCTTTTGAGTAGGACTGAAAACTGGTTCAGTTTTCATTAAATGAATGCATTGATTTCCTTTTCTTTCAGTCAATTTCTGAATGTTATAATATATGAACTGATTTTTCCCTTCTTTCTATTCCTGTACAGTCCAGTAGGGGCATTACTCACTCACCCTCACTCTTCATCAATACACACACACACATCCCTCACTCAATGACACATACACACAGTCCTCGACACACACATACACACCCTCACTGTTACACTCATTTCCCTAACACACTTTGCCACACTCTAGCACACCTGGCTATATCACACTAATTACTACACTCTAACACACACATTACACTATCACATTCGCTTGACACCCTTCACAGCACACACACATTACATTGCCCCCTCTCTATATACATATGCATAGATATATGTAATATGTGTATACCAATATATGTAATATATATATATATATATATATATATATATATATATATATATATATATATATATATATATATATATAAGGAAATGTATATCTATATGTGTTAGGTATTTAAGCCAATATACCACATGTAAGCATATATATTATATATGAATACCTATATATATATATATATATATATATATATATATATATATATATATATATATATATATATATATATATATATATATATATATATATATATATATATATATATTGTAGGTATACCTATAGGCTAATGTGTATTTCTAAGTTGTGTTAGATAACATATCAATATGAGTATTATTTTTGATATAGATAATGTCATATAGTCTCGTGTTATAGTTTGGCTTATAGGCATAATATAGCCTATGGCCTATTTGTGTGTCTGTTGCCTAGTAAGTCTAGAATGGTCTTGTATAGCTTTATTAGACCTAGAATAGACTTGCTAGACTAGTGTAGACTTGTTTGACTTAGGTTTGACTTGGTTGACCTAGTTTGACTTCTAGGGTTGACCAAAGTTGACCAAGAGTAGACTTTGGCTTAGATTGATCTAGAATCATGTAGAATACATAGTAGGACTTCATTATACCATTTTGGACTTGTTGTGACTTGTGCTGTTCTAATTAGGAGCCAGACACCTCTCCTCGGATAGTACATTTCATCCGGACACTCAGATACCAAGAGAGTATATTTTTTGATCATTTTATATCCTGCTTAGAATTATATTCCTGTTTTAGATTACCTTACTTGATGCTGTCACGACATTATCACAAATTAGTACTATATGGATCTCTTCATGCGATGTTATCCCCCTCGGGAGCATCGGGTACATTGTGTCATGTGTGTTTCACTTTCATCATATACTCCTGTACTTTCACCATACATGTACACTCATGTGAATCATGTACTCTCATATTCACGGAGCCTTCATGTATACTATCACGTACACCCTTTCATGGGCCCCCATGTGATAGCTTGTATAATAACATAACCTGCTTAGATCCTTGTGTATTGATTGGGGAACGGGGGAGTGCTAGTAGTCATGTGAACAAATTCCATAGTAGTGTAGATCATACGAAACTCTTTAGTGTATATCATGTACTAATCTGTTCCGTTCACATGTGCTATCATGTACTCTACATCACTAGCCACTATTGGTTCTCTATTTATAGTAGATATTTCTATTACAGTTCTCTCTCTGTTTACATACTGTATTTTTCAGATCCTATATCTTACTCTACTGCATGTTTATATTTTCTAACCTGCTATGAACTGTTGAGATGTATTGTGCTCGTTCCTGTCCTGACTGGACCTGTTGAAAATATTACAGAGGACGAGGAGGAGGCCTGTGTGGATACCTTCTACGGGGCAGCCCTAGATGACACTTGCGAGCTGGACCCTCAAGAGGACCCAGCTCTAGCTGTGGACATCACCCCTATTGCCTAGACTAGCTTAGTTAGGCCTTATCTTATTTTATGTTGTCTTGAGACTGTTTAGCTAGACTTTACTTCTGTTCAGAGATTCTGAGTTGTATATATTCTTTCATATTCAGTAGCTGAGTTTTGTACTCTGGATATTTGTTGGGATATTATCTTAGACTATTTTATCTTCTGTATTTCCTTGAGTTCTATATCATATCGTGTTTTCTCCTTCCTTAGTTGTGATTGAGTTCATTTACTGCTATGTCACCCCCATTCGGGGAGTATAAACTGCTTAGTATTATATTGCTAGATATATGTTGACCTGGGACAGCGTTCTACCGTCGACACTGCGGCGTAGGCTGGACGTACCCACGTCTCGTGCCCTTACTCTAGGGTGCGGGTCGTGACACATTTTTAGTGATGGTCCATGCAGGTCTAGACTAGAAGTGTAGTGGTATTCGAATTAGAGTATCACTACAGCCTGCAGTAGGATATAGGATATAAATTTTTAAGGTACTCAATCACATTAGAAAAAAAATTCTTTTATTGCTATCTAAATCCTTATTGTCAATTGATCCTTTTGAATTTTAAATTGTCCGTCTTTGTTATATCGCTTCTTTCTCAGAAATTGATACTCTTGTTTGGTCTATCTTCAGGATGGTAGAGACTCGGTCGCAGTATACCATTCATGGGGATGCTATAGAGGGATCTACTACCTCGCAGCCAGTTCAGCAGAGACATGAGACTGCAGCTCCTGCCACCTCTGTTCGTATTGAGACTCCAGCAGCAGCAGCAGGGGGTATGCCTCCACCGGCTCGAAGGTAGGACCCAGTCATCGCAGAGGAGCCCTTCCAGCAGCCGTCGACTTTAGGATACGTGGATGCGGCACAGATGTTCGCATACTTCCAGTAGTTCATAGACCGGCAGCAGGCCCGACAGGACAGGGGCATGGAGTTGGCCCTCACGACAGTCGCAGCTCGACCAGTGGTTCAGCAGCCAAGGACACCGGGGATAGAGCAGTTCCAGAAGATGAGCCCCAGAGACTTCCTGGGGACAGAGGGGATTCTATATGCTGATGAGTGGATCGAGCATATAGAGGAGATCTTCCGCTGGCCCGAATACCAGCAGATCTCCAGATTGAGGCCGCAGTTAGCCGGATGCGAGATCTTACTCGCACCTGGTATCAGTCAGACCCCAGGGTGGGGGTACCTGGGCAGACTTGGGAGGAGTTCAAGGGCTTCTTCAAGAAGAAGTTCTTTCCAGATTCAGCGTTCAGAGCCTTAGAGCCGCAGTTCGAGAGCCTAGTCCAGGGGAGCCTTTCAGTGGAGGAGTACGCTGGGGAGTTCGGCCGCCTCGGCAAGTTCGTAGAGGGCTTGAGCGAGACGGCGAAGGCCCAGAGGTTCCGGAAGGGTCTGGTCAAGGAGGTCAAGTCCTTGACCAAGGGCAACAGGGATGCTACATTTGAGGAGATCTTGACGGGAGCCTTATTGGCTGAGGATGACCTTGAGCTTAGGCTCAAGAGGGGCGAAACCCAGTTGGGGGCAGCAGCAGCGGAGGCCAGGCCAAAAGGCCCCACTTTTAGCACCAGCAGCCGAGGCAGTTCCAGCTGCAGCCGATCCAGCAGAGGCCAGTTCACCAGCAACATTTTCAGCATCAGGCACCCAGGCAGCAGACAGTCAGTTGCACATTCTATAAGAAGCCAGGGCATGGATGGCACGAATACAGAAAGAGGCTCGGGAAGTACCTTCTTTGCGGAGCGGCAGATTACCAGCTGAGGGATTGTGCTAGGTCTGGGGAACGAACAGCTCAGGGAGGAGGAGCCAGGGCAGCAGCAGGCCAGCAGAGGGGACCAGCCCTGTCGACGCAGCAGCAGAGGTTCGTCCAGCACCAGCAGCAGGCCAGGGGAGGCTATCAGGGGCGAGGATTCGCCATGGCAGTAGAGGATGCAGAGGCCATCGAAGAGCTGATCGCAGGTTCGGTTCTTCTCGACTCCAGTCCAGCTTTTGCATTATTCGATTCCGGTGCTTCGCATAGCTTCATATCAGTATCTTTTACGATTAGACACGGTATCGTAGCTGAATCGTTACCTAGGACTTACAAGATCACGACCGGGGGTGGCATTATCCTTTTGAGTGATGTTTGTAAGGGTCGGAGAGTAGTTTTGGGAGGCCGTGAGTTGGAGGTGAGCCTGCTCGTAATGCCATTACCGAACTACGATATAGTACTAGGCATGGATTGGTTGAGCAGGCACCACGTCAGCATTGATTGCAGAGGGGGTAGAGTTCTCTTCAGAGCGTCGGGGGAGCCAGAGTTCGAGTACTCCAGACGTCAGGCGGAGCAGAGCAGCGGAGTCTTTTACGGAGTCTCGGTTGAGGAGTAGGCGATTCCACACCCCTTGATAACGGAGTATATGATTGTTTTCCCAGAGAAGTTGCCTGGATTGCCACCAGACAGAGACATTGAGTTCTCGATAGACTTGGTTCCAGGAGCGGAACCCATCTCTCAGCATGTCTATCGGGTAAACAGTAGTGAGTTGGTGGAGCTGAAGAAGCAGGTGGATGAGCTACAGGACAAGGGCTTCATCCTCTCAAGTTCATCGCCATGGGTTGCACCAGTGTTGTTTGTGCCAAAGAAGGATGGGTCAGTACGGATGTGTATTGACTACAGGGCACTCAACAACCTCACGATCAAGAACAAATACCCACTGCCGCGGATCGACGATCTTTTTGACCAGTTGAGCGGAGCTCCGGTATTTTCTAAGATTGATCTGAGGTCGGGATACCACCAGGTGAAGGTGAAAAGGGAGGATATTTCCAAGACCGCTTTCAGGATGCGGTACTGGCAGTTTGAGTTTTTGGTTATGCCGTTTGGGCTAACCAATGCACCAGCAGTGTTTATGAACCTTATGAACAAGGTGTTCCACCAGTATCTGGATTAGTTTATGGTGGTATTCATTGACGACATCTTGGTATATTCCAAGACTGAGAAAGGGCACGAGGAGCATTTGTGGATCGTGCTGGAGACTCTCAAGAAGGAGCAACTTTACGGAAAGCTCTCCAAGTGTGAGTTCTTCTTGGACCGGGTGGACTTTTTGGGGCATGTGGTGACTGGAGATAGTATCTCAGTTGACCCCAAGAAGATTGTAGTAGTTGAGGCATGGGCAGCGCCGATTTCAGTTGTAGAGATCAGGAGTTTTCTGGGGCTGGCAGGATATTATCGGAGATTTATGTAGGATTTCTCCCGGGTTGTAGAACCGTTGACTCGGTTGACCCGGAAGGATGCTGAGTTCGTTTGGTCAGAGGAGTGTCAGGCAGCTTTTGATGAATTGAAGAAGCGGCTTACGATAGCACCAATTCTGACATTGCCTTCAGGATCAGGTGGTTTCACTATTTATAGTGATGCTTCAGGAAAGGGGCTGGGTTGTGTGTTGCAGCAGCATGGAAAGGTGATTGCCTATGCTTCCAGGCAATTACGTCCCCATAAGAAGAACTACCCTACCCACGACCTGGAGCTGGCAGCAGTAATATTTATTCTGAAGTTGTGGAAGCATTATCTGTATGGAGAGAGGGTAGAGATTTTTACAGATCATAAGAGCTTAAAGTATGTGTTCACTCAGAAGGAGTTGAACAAGAGGCAGCACAGATGGCTAGAGTTGATGAAGGACTTTGACATCCTACTTCAGTATCACCCAGGGAAGGCCAACGTGGTTGCCGATGCCTTGAGTAGGTATCCGACAGCCATGTGTTTGACCATGGATCGGCATTTGCTTGCAGACTTGGAGAGACTTGGGATTGAGGTGATCGTGCCCGGAGTGCAGATACAGATATGGGGCATACAGATTCAGTCAGACTTGGTGGAGAGAATCAAGTCGGCACAGTTTGAGGACGTTGCTCTGCGGTGTCTCAGAGAGCAGGTTCGAGCAGGATTGCTGGAGGGCGAGTTTTCTCTTGCAGAGGATGGTGCCTTGAGGTACGGTTCCAGGTTATGTGTGCCCAGCGGAGATCTCAGGAAGCAGGTTATGCAGGAGGCCCACAGATCTCAGTACACTGTACACCCGGGTGCCAACAAGATGTACCGAGATCTGAGGGAGCATGTTTGGTGGTCCGGGATGAAGGGGGAGGTGGCTCGTTTCGTGGCTGGGTGCTTGGCCTGTCAGCAGGTCAAGGCAGAGAGGCAGAGGCCCAGTGGATTATTGCAACCGCTGCCCATTCCCGAGTGGAAATAGAAGCATATCACTATGGACTTCGTATCAGGATTGTTGCGTACACCAGGAGGAAAAGACATGATTTGGGTCATCGTTGACAGGTTGACAAAATTGGCCTACTTCTTGCCACTCAAGGTGGGTACGTCTACGGAGAGGCTGGCGGAGATGTATATGCGGCAGATAGTCAGGATCCATGGGGTTCCGGTCAGCATCATCTCAGATCGGGATAGTCGCTTTACTTTCTATTTCTGGAGGAGTCTGCAGACTAGCTTGGGTACTCAGCTCAAGTTTAGTACTGCATACCACCCCCAAACGGACGGACAGTTAGAGTGGACTATTCAGACACTTCAGGATAAGCTACGGACGTGCGTCCTGGACTTTGGAGGTTCCTGGGAGGATCATCTACATTTGGTGCAGTTTGCTTACAACAACAGTTTCTAGGCCAGCATCGAGATGTCACCTTTCGAGGCTCTGTACGGGCGTAGGTGTCGTACACCCTTATCTTGGGATGATGTTGGTGAGCGAGCTTTACTGGGGCCAGAGATGGTTGTTGATACAGCCGAGAAGGTGAAGCTCATCAGGGACAGACTTCGCGTGGCGCAGGACAGACATCGGCACTGGGCCGATAGCCACCGGAGGCCGTTGGAGTTTGAGGTACAGATTAGAGTAGGATTAGATTTAGGTTTGTTTGTTTGTGATTTTGATCATGTTTGTTTATTATAATTAATTGAGACCTTGCTTGTGATTAGGTCGGAGACCAGGTTTTCTTGAGAATATCTCCGACTCATGGTATGATACGTTTTGGTGGAGGCGGGAAGCTTAGCCCGCGCTTCATCGGCCCTTTCGTTATCAGCGGGAGAGTCGGTGACGTTGCATACAGGCTAGACTTGCCACCTGCACTTATGGGGGTCCACAACATATTCTATGTATCACAGTTGATATGGTACATGGCTGACCCTAGCCATGTGCTCGATCATTCGGAGATTGAGGTTGGTCCTTCTCTCAGCTATCCAGAGCAGCCAGTGGGGATTCTGGATCGACGGGAGAAGGTTTTGAGGAACCAGGTGATACCTTTGGTACGCGTCGCATGGAGGCATCATTCTCCAGGAGAGTCTACCTGGGAGCGGGAGGATGAGATGCACGAGCGTTACCCATATCTTTTTGGACCGTGAGGTATACTTTCTATCCTTCTCATCAGTTGTATTTCGCCTTTAAATTTCGAGGACGAAATTCTTTTAAGGATGGTAGATTTGTCACTACCACATTTCTAGTTTGAGGGTATTTTGTCATTTTTGGGGTTATTTGAATTTATTAGAATTTATTTGAATTTATGGGAATTTTTAGAAATTATTTTGGAATTGTTTGAATGAGGGTTGACTAGGTTGACTTTGACTAGCTTTGACTTTATAACCTAACCCTAGTTGAGTTTGGACTTGGTTAGATTGAGACCCTAGGTTAAGTTAAGTTAACCATACTCTAGTTATTAGAATCAATTAGAAATATAAAGATTATAATAGAAAGCTTTTGATCACAAGTCATGACTTGTGATTTTTGAGACATTGATTTATGACTAAGCCCAACCCACTAGCAACCCTAACCCAAGCCCATACATGGCCGGCCACTTAACCCTTCCTAGGGATTCCCACCTTATAAAGATCCTCCTAAAAATTAGGACTAGCCTCTAAGGAAGAACAAGCTTTAGAAAGAGGTATTTTCTCAACTTCTAAAATCCATAAAAATTCTATTTTAGCTCCATTTTCCCTCAAACAAATTGTAATAGGATTTAAATTAAGTGTTCTTGCTGTTGTTACATGTTATTCTCATATTCAAACCAATTTGGAGAAGTTTGACTATCAAGAGGAACACCTCTCTTTAGAACATTTTGGAGATTTTGATACATAGAGGTAACTTTCATTCTACACCATGAAATTCTGATTTTCTTGCATATTTGGGAAGCCCTAGGTCTACCCTAACTGTAGGTATGCCTAGACCTAGGTTTTGTGTCCGTTTCGTGTCCTAAATGGATACGTATCAGTCCCATTCTCTAGGTGTTTGATGAAATGCCCCAATGGGCATTTCGATCTAATTTTTAGAAACTAAATGAATAGGAATTTACATTTTGATGTTGCTTATCGATTTCTTTTGGTCTGGGAGTGACACTGTGTCGTGTCGTTTCGGATTCGATACTTGCACACGCGGGTGCGCGCGCGCGCCAGGCAGTGCGCGTGTCCTGCCACTCGGGGGCTTTTGCACTTCGGACACGGTACTAGGACACGCGAAACTCGACACACACTAGAGGCAATGACTAACACCACGTGTGTCAAGTCTTACATGTCCCCGTGTCGTGTCGAGTGAGCACGTGGCTCTGCACTTGTCGGGACTAACAGGTTCAGTCTGTTTTTATTGTCACTGATACGCGGTTGTAAGTCAGACACGTGGACACTTGGACTCAGTGCAGATACCTAGACACGAGGACCTATCCTAGACGAACCTAGGTTAGTGACCTCGAGACACGTTGTGTCCTGTGTCGTGTGCACGACACACGTGCACACGTGCACGATGCAGTGCACTGAACAGTGCCTGTGAGCACTATTTTGTGTCTGGAATCGTTTGGACACATTTGTGTTCTCTTGTTTGGACACAAACACATTATATGACACACGTATACTGTATATTTTAATTACCAACCCATAGTTTCATATTTTAGTTTGAATTCGAATCATATTTATCATTTACCCAAATTTTTGAAAACAGTGTATTAATTCCTGAATTCCCAGTTTTGAAATATGAATTTTGACAGTTGATTAAACCTACCTAAATGCTGTTAATGTTGGTTTTGAGTCCCTAAATTGATTCTCCTATACTTGATCTAGTTGTGTGTCGAATTTTGGGTTGTTTGGTGAAAATTTGATTTCAAAATGTGGCTTTTGAGTAGGACTGAAAACTGGTACAGTTTTCATTAAATGAATGCATTGATTTCCTTTCCTTTCAGTCAATTTCTGAATGTTATAATATATGAACTGATTTTTCCCCTCTTTCTATTCCTGTACAGTCCAGTAGGGGCATTCGTCACTCACCCTCACTCTTCATCAACACACACACACATCCCTCACTCAATGACACACACACAGTCCTTGACACACACGTACACACCCTCACTGTTACACTCATCTCCCTAACACACTTTGCCACACTCTAGCACACCTGGCTATATCACACTCACTACTACACTCTAACACACACATTACACTATCACATTCTCTTGACACCCTTCACAACACACACACATTACATTGCCCCCTCTCTATATACATATACATAGATATATGTAATATGTGTATACCTATATATGTAATGTATATATATATAAGGAAATATATATCTATATGTGTTGGGTATTTAACCCTATATACCACATGTAAGCATATATATTATATATGAATACCTATATATATATATGTTTGTGTAATATATATATATATATATATATATATATATATATATATATATATATATATATATATATATATATATATATATATATAATATGTATATTGTAAAAAAATATATATATATATATATAATATGTATATTGTAGGTATACCTATAGGCTAATGTGTATTTCTAAGTTGTGTTAGATAACATATCAATATGAGTAGTATTTTTGATATAGATAATGTCATATAGTCTCGTGTTATAGTTTGTCTTATAGGCATGATATAGCATATGGCCTATGTGTGTGTCTGTTGCCTAGTAAGTCTAGAATGGTCTTGTATAGCTTTATTAGACCTAGAATAGACTTGCTAGACTAGTGTAGACTTGTTTGACTTAGGTTGGACTTGGTTGACCTAGTTTGACTTCTAGGGTTGACCAGAGTTGACCAAGAGTTGACTTTGGCTTAGATTGACCTAGAATCATGTAGAATGTATAGTAGGACTTCATTATACCATTTTGGACTTGTTGTGACTTGTGCTGTTCTGATTAGGAGCCAGACACCTCTCCTCGGACAGTACATTTTATCCGGACACTCAGATACCAAACGAGTACATTCTCTGATCATTTCATATCCTGTTTAGAATTATATTCCTGCTTTAGATTACCTTACTTGATGCTGTCATAACATTATCACAAATTAGTACTATATGGATCTCTTCATGCGATGTTATCCCCCTCGGGAGCATCGGGTACATTATGTCATGTGCGTTTTACTTTCATCATGTACTCCTGTGCTTTCACCATACATGTACACTCCTGTGAATCATGTACTCTCATGTTCACGGAGCCTTCATGTATACTATCACGTACGCCCTTTCATGGGCCCCCATGTGATAGCTTGTATAATAACATAACCTGCTTAGATCCTTGTGTATTGATTGGGGAACGGGGGAGTGCTAGTAGTCATGTGAACAAATTCCATAGTAGTGTAGATCATGCGAAACTCTTTAGTGTATATCATGTACTAATCTGTTCCGTTCACATGTGCTATCATGTACTCTACATCACTAGCCACTATTGGTTCTCTATTTATAGTAGATATTTCTATTACAGTTCTCTCTGTTTACATACTGTATTTTTTCAGATCCTATATCTTACTCTACTTCATGTTTATATTTTCTAACCTGCTATGAACTGTTGAGATGTATTATGCTCGCTCCTGTCCTGACTGGACCTGTTGAAAATATTACAGAGGACGAGGAGGAGGCCTGTGTGGATACCTTCTACTGGGCAGCCCTACACGACACTTGCGAGCTGGACCCTCAGGAGGACCCAGCTCTAGCTGTGGACATCACCCCTATTGCCTATACTAGCTTAGTTAGGCCTTATCTTATTTTATGTTGTCTTGAGACTGTTTAGCTAGACTTTACTTCTGTTCAGAGATTCTGAGTTGTATATATTCTTTCATATTCAGTAGCTGAGTTTTGAACTCTGGATATTTGTTAGGATATTATCTTAGACTATTTTATCTTCTGTATTTCCTTAAGTTCTATATTATATCGTGCTTTCTCCTTCCTTAGTTGTGATTGAGTTCATTTACTGCTATGTCACCCCCATTCGGGGAGTATAAACTGTTTAGTATTATATTGCTAGATGTATGTTGACCTGGAACAGCGTTCTACCGTCGACACTGCGGCGTAGGCTGGACGTACCCACGTCTCGTGCCTTTACTCTAGGGTGCGGGTCGTGACAAGGGGCGAGGGCTAGTAGTTGTTTAAACCTGCGAGTTCACACTAGGGGCGAGGGTTTGAGTATTTGATTGGTTATCCGTTGACATCGTGATATCTTGTTTCCTTGTTCTCCTCCAGCAGTTCGTCTATGCGTAGTGGTTCTTTCAGTCGTGATAGTCGTGTTGATTAGTCTTTTCCCGTTGATTTTCTTGTATTTTCTTTATTGCATGATAAACTGCTACATAGGCATGTTTTTATGTATCTTGCTATATCTCCTGAGGACCTGATGATCTCTTCAGGTTTAGTGAGAGCATGGAGTTAGCTATTAGTTCTGGATGGCAGATGGGGTGATACGCTTGCGGGATTCAGGTATCGTATTACATTTTTTATCAGCTCATGCTTTCATACCTTTTCATGAGATATCTTGTTTCCTGATTCAGTTTTAGACTCTTGTTACTTTTTTAGAGTCTTATCGGACATATATGCTAGTGGGCTGCAGACCACGACCCATACTTGTTTATTCTTGTTTATTATTCTTATTGTGGATTGAGATATAGTTTTGTCTTGCCTTGATTAGGCCCATTGTCATAGCCGTGACAGCGTTTACGTATTCGAGTAAGGCTGGAGTCCGCTTGATGCGTAGCTGGCTTGCTCACGCTCTCGCGTCCGAAAAGCGGGTGCATGTCGTGACACATTGGATCAGTGTCAGTCCTTGCCCCTCCTGCCTTTCTGACTAAGGCAAGGAGAACTTTTGCTGCTATAGCCTCTTCTAAGTCAGATGCTGCTGAGGAGCCTGATTCTCCTGCACCCTTTGCTGCTCCCGATTCATCTGCTCCTGAGTTTACTACTACCCTGGACTCTCTTCAGACTATGCTTCACGATCACTTCCGTTTGGAGGACGAGCGCTGGACAGATATGGATGATCGCTGGACGCAGATGGACTACCGCACTACTCTATAGATGAGTGCGCTCAGCAACTCCATCTACGACATTTAGTACTCCATGGCCTCCCATCCGACGATGCCGATTCCGATGATGCGTGATCCGTCTCGCGACGGTTATCGCATTGATGATTCGTGGGTTTGTCGCTATCTTGATCCGACTTCTGCTTTTGTGAATCCTCGTTGTACCGGTTCTGATGGTGTGGGGCCTTCACATGCTCCTTGATGGATATGGCTATTGTACTGCTACTGATGATTAGGACTATTTTTATTTTGGCACTATGTTTCTTTTTGCTTATGTTTTTTATGTCTTTCGAACTCTATGGCTCAGTTTGCTCTTATTTAGTTCTACTACTTGCATGTTTTCTTTCATTATGTGGTTGGATGTTTTTATTTATATTTTTTTGTTTCCATTTTTGTTGATTGTCAAAAGGGGGAGAACCATTGATATTTGTCTTGATACTATGATCATTGCTATATGTATTAGCACTATAAATTGTGTATCCTTGGATATGTATATTTGGATGAGTATTTACAGGAAATATCAGTTTACGGGGGAGTACGATTCTTCAAGTACGGGGGAGCCAAAATGTGTCCAGGTATGAATATTGAGACATACAAATATCATGTTTTGTCAATTATCAAATTGGGAGAGATTGTTGACCCAAACCGAATCACAGTCAACCTAATCTTGAAAATTAATAAAACAATATTTGTCATAGTCCAATTTGACATATCGAGCTCGGACTCAATCTACTCAGCTCATTGGTTCAAGATCACAATTGTTTGGAGTTTTACTATTTTGAGTATACTGGAGTCTGTATTTTTATTATTCTTGAGTATAGGATGATGTACGTTGGGTCATACTAAGCAACTTTGGGCTAGCCATAGCTTTATAGGTTTACTTAGCCCAAATCCCAATCAATCCATTCATCCAAAGCCCACAAAAGAATATTTTGTCCATAGAAGACAGAGTTCGGGCCGAACTCGGTCCCCTAAAATTCAGGATGCTGATTTTTAGGTCTTGATCACTGCAAGTTGTCCAACGGCCAAAAATTTGAATTATTTATACCGAATTCTGGCCAAAATCTGTCTACCCCGAACCCTATAAATAGGCCTTGGTTTCTCTCATTTGAAACTATCCACTCTTCTCTTCTTCTTTTTCTCTTACATAGCCTATATATTCAAGAGCGTTACCTTGCCATCCATTTAGCATTCAAACTTTCCAACCGTCTAAGTTGCTCGGTACGATCCAGCTAGAAGTTTGAAGTGCAAGAAGTTGTAAGTCACTTGGAAAAGTCCAAGTTTCGCCAAAGCGATCATTGAAAGAAGTTTGGCGTGCTCTTCTGTGAAAAGGCACGTGGTTGTAACCCTATTTCAAAAATAGTGGATTTCAATCCTGAACTAGAGTTATCATGCCTGGACTAGTCCTCCACGAGGGAAACCATGTTAAAAATCTTGTTGTGTTATGCTTGCTCTCTACTTTTTATTTCCGCATTTCTTTTACTCTGATTATTTAGTTTGTGAAGAGAGTTTAAATTTTTAATTGATCATTTTTGCTATAAACTCTATTCACCCCCTCTAGAGTTGCCTACCTGTACTTCATATTTTACCATTTTGGATATGTTGTGACTTGTACTGTTCTATAGAAGCCAGACACCACTCCTCGGACAGTATATTCTCTTCAGACATACAGATATCAGGCGAGTACATTCTTTGATCATTTCATATCTTGCTTAGGATTATATTCCTGCTCTAGATTACTTTACTTGATGCTGACACGTTGGTGACACAGATTGGTACTATATGGATCCCTTCATGAGATGTTATCCCTCTCGGGAGCATCGGATACTCATGTCTTGTGTGTTTTACTTACATCATGTATCTTATGCTTCTATTATCATGAATCTATCATGAATCTGCTTGTGATTCCTGTACTCTCATGAATCACAGAGCCTTCATGAATCATTCATTATGAGCCAGTAGCGTAGTCATGAATCTTAACGTAACTTGACTGGATCCTTGTGTATTGATTGGGGAAATGGGGGAGTAGAACTAAACATGTGAATATTCTAAAGTAGTGTAGTCATGAATCAACTCTTTAGTATAGCCATGAATCACCTCCAGCTATTCACATGTTTATCTTGTACTCTGATTTACTAGTCACTGATAGTTCTCTATTTATAGTAGCTATTTACTACAGTTCTCTCTTTGTACAATATTGTTCTTTCAGTTTCATGTATCTTACTCTCTAGCATGTTTATATTTCCTAATCTGTTATGATTTGTGTGAGATGTATTGTGCTTGCTCCTGTCCTGACTGGACCTGTTGAAAATATTACAGAGGATGAGGACGAAGCGCTCTGTACCACTTACTATGGGACTATCCTAGAGGATTGTTGTGACCTGGATCTCCATCAGGATCCATTAGCAGTGGATGATGCACCCTAGTCTAGAGTACTCCTTCAGTTGTATTTATTCTCTGGATTATTGTATTTGAGTTGGATGTTTCTAGATTGTTGTGATATCTTAACACTTAGACTTTCTATCTATTTGTATCTTTGTGGATTCGTTTCATATCTATCTATCTTATCATATTTCTGCCTTAGTTGTGATTGAGACTGTATTTCTGTATTGTCACCTCCACTCGGAGTGTATATACTGTACAGGTACCTTATATTGTTAGATGTTGTGACTAGGACAGCGTTCTACCGTCGACACTGTGGTGTAGGCTGGACGTATTCACTTCTCGTGCCCTTACTCTAGGGTGCGGATCATAACATTGATGGTTTAAATTAAAGGTGTATCTCAAAGAGATTTGATTGGGTCCAAATTAGGAAAGTGGTTATAGGATTTGACTTAAATTAGATTTAATTAATGTGGCTGCATATTAATCCACAAAAATTAATCTAAAATAGGTGTAAGAGGTTAGGGCACCCTAGAATAGGCTCTATGAACCCTACTTGGACTATTTTTGGGTCGGTAGAATTTTTGTTATCGATTTGAGTCCGATATGTCTATAGTTTCGACTTGTGTGCCATTTGAAAATAAATAGCATATGAAAACTCGATTGGGTGGTACAATCTTGGCATGTGCATCATAGACTCAAAATGGATCAAACCATATATTGGGTCAAATAGTTTTGATCTATGTCGAGTTTCAAACTCAGGTTGGAAGTTAGGTCTAGAATTACCGTAAATAATCAAATGGCCTAAATTTGTCCCGAACTTGTGCGAAGTCAAAAGAATATTAGGGGACAAGTTTGGATGGGACATGATATATCAAATTAAGGTGGACTTATTCCAAACTCATGAAGGACGTTTCGAAAGATTGGCATTTCTTGTGCTCCAAAAATTAAAGCTACGAAAAACTACATCTATAGTCATAATGAAAAATAAAATTAAATCTAATAAATAGAAATCATAGTCCTTACAATCTACCCACCTTAAAAGAATTTTGTCCTCGAAATTCAATAACTCAATAATGACAAGGCAGAAGGCACTTTTCAACCATCTAACAACTGATCTATCTTGTTTTCAAATATGTAAGGGACGTACTCTAAGAGGTTGCTACTTTAGCCTAAATAACAACTGGCAAGCTAATACTAATTCAACTATCTATAATTTTTCTCTACTATCCGTGGCCACTAATTTCTTCCTAAATTTGAAAGGTTGCCAACTTATTTACCTACTAGGGATCCTCACATGTTATTGTGATTATCTAGGTAGAGCTTATATAACTTCTGAATTGTGCATCTAATCTAAATGTCTACCTATATCCTCCTACCCAGATTATTATCACTATTATATAAGTCTTTTTTTTTTACCTGACCATGCTAAGTATTACATACCGTTCTGTCTAATCCTAACTATACATTTGATAGGGCATAATAGTAAACAGGTTGGATTAGGCTATATTTAGGTTCTTCTTGTAGAGGATCAATCTCTATACTAAAACTACCACTCTATTCTTGATTAAATGATTACTATAAGAGCGTAACCTGGTACGATCATATATTTATTTCTATATTGAGGACGTCTACCCACCTTTGGTCATACTACCCCATGAAACATATGGTGTCCTAAAATTTTATAACCCTAACACACTAGTTGAAAAATCCATACCACGAGATACCTATGGCATATGGCATCTCTAATCCTCTCCTATATATCAAGCAACCAAATTCAATAAGCAAACTATTTTACACTATAACTTAAGAATATCTGATAAATTCTATATAGCACGATCATTCGTCACTCCGAAATAGGAAGGGACAAGAAGCAATGGTACGAGAAAGCAAAGAAAAAATAGTTGAGAACAAATATGAAGTTCAAGGATGGTAGAAAAATTTTCTAGAAGAATTGTCAAAGCAGTTGTCGATTGAGATTCTTAAGGGTTTAATCATATTCGCAAACCCGTTCGGTACAATAACATAACCGAAACGGCTAACTCGACCTGCATGGGACACCAAAAAAATATGTAACGCCCCTGTCCTAAATACATAGGACTAGGAGATCGTATACATGCCAGCTACGTATCGAGAGGACTCCAGCCTAGCTTAAGTACATATAAGTTGTCTGGTTGTTCTAAATCAACTATATCTCAATCCACTAAATATTGATAAAAATGACAAATCAAGTGCACTAAGGCTGATCAGACCGTAATACACTGATTCTAGAATAGATAAATATATTAGAGTGGATCCCCAATAACACATTTATCATGAAGAAGATAGAAGAAAATTTAAGCTTGTAAAAGACTAGACTATAATGATAGCAAGTGTCAAATAATGGATAAAATATAAATAAGGAAGATAATAACAACAACTAAATATACTTGAAGTCTTGGAGTAGCAACCATCATTCGTCAATAATAGCTGGAGAGATCACCAGGTCCTCAGGGGACTAGCAAGACACATAATATATAAGCCTATTTAAAAGTAATAACATGCATGGAAATACATGAATAACGAGTACAAGAAAGTAAAGACCGAGGGAAGTAAGGTACTAGAAATAAAACATAAAAGAAGTGGCATGACTCGAGAATCGTGCTAATAAACGTAAATACATGTAAATCGAGGTAAACCGCAGCCTGGTGGTTGCTAATGGTCCTATAGATTGTAGTTCGTGGTTGCTAACAACCTATAGTAAGTCTCAATTGCAGCCCGGTTGTTGCTAACGATTGAGAGTGGTCAAGTATACTCACGTCTATAACAAGGTCCTCGCCTAAAGCTACGAGTCAAACAAGTCAAGTCAAATATGTCAAATCCAAGTCAAGTCCAGGCTGAACATGTCAAGGGAACATAACATAGACAAGAAATTCTAATACTAGATATGAATAAGATAAGAAAAATAGGACAAGTAATATGGAGAAAGAGTAATAATCTACGTGCACGTAGAACTAAAAAAATAACAATAACATGTATCAGGATAAATATAGAATCAAGTAAGACATAAAAGAATAGCAATACAGAAATGTATGTAAATACTGTAAAGTTTGGCAAGGTATACTTGTCTGGCCGTGTAGAATCGTCCACGTCCAAATAAGCAACTAGTCAAATCAGTAAGCCACAAAAGCCGAGCTTCTGCAACTGTCCCTGGATGCAGAAACAGACATCACCAACGTGTTTGGCATAAGAAAAATGTCTATGTTTGACTACCCATAAGTCCATTCTGGACACATGAGCAAAACTGTAATTTTAAGTCAAAATTTTTAGCCCAATAATTACATAATTTTTTTGAATATGGCTAATTTGTTAAGTTTAACATAATGATGTCACTAATATTCATATACTCACTATCGTATTGCTACTTAAACTTAGCATTGTCATAATTGTCTTATATCATATAGCCATACTTATATCGTACTGCAACATATTTTGCTCGCCTAACATGTATTTGTAGACATGCAGTAAGCATGATCAAACATGATCAAACCAGGACATAGGCAATGAAGAAGTAATGATGGACGACTACTGTCAAGGAAAAAGACATCTTCAGGTCTGCTCAAATATCTGAAGAAAGGCGTCATCAAAGGGCTCTTGGTTTTCTTATTTGTTCCAAGTCTGTAATCTTTAATTTATTGAGTCTAGGAGAATGTGTACGTTGAGTCGTACTGTGTCATCTCAACCCCTAGATATCTCTCCAAGCTCTACCATACAAACAGACCAATTCCTGAACCAAACCAAACCACCATAGCCCATTGAGAACTTCTGTCCCAAGGAAGACAGAGTTCGGGTCGAACTCTATCTCAGGCAGAGTTCGGGCCGAACTCTGCCCCCTGATTTTTAGCACCCTAATTTTTAGGGCCTGCTTGGTACAAGCTATCCAACGTTCAAAAATTTGAATTCTTGGGACAGAATTCGGGCCGAACTCTGCCTCCCCAGAGTAGTATAAATAGAGTTTGAATTCTCTCATTTTAAATTATCTCTTACCTTCAAATATTCAAGCTTCCTAAGCTCTACTACTCCAAGCCTCATTCTTCCATATCTCCTAAGACACAACTCTCCTTAGCCCAAGGTGCTTAGTGCGATATCAGCTAGAAGTTGTGTGCAAGAGTGAAAGAAAAGTTACTTGGACAATTCCAAGTTTTGCCATCTGCGAATCTGTAAGAAGTTGACGTGCTCTTCTGAGTAAAGGCACGTGGTTGTACGCTATTTTACAAATAGTGGATTTAAATCCTGAGCTAGAGTTCTCAGGCCTGGACTAGTCCTCCACGAGGGAATCCAGGTTAAAAACTGCTGTGTCTCTGTATGCTCTTCCGATCTTTATTTACTTCTGCATTTCTCTCTGATTTATTTACTATCTTGATAGTTGTTTTGTGGAGGTGATATAGAGTTAATTTTTATTTTGTGATTATCGACACAAACTATATTCACCCCCTCTAGAGTTGCCTACACGTTACTTCAAAAATAGTGTCCTTCGTTGGACCTGTTTTGTACCGAAAAATATGCCAGAACCTATGGTCTTTAAAGTTGACAAATTATATACCTACGAGTCCAGTTTTTTGATATAAACTCAACAGTATGTTCGAATTTGGATTTCGAGGAGCCGTACAAAAAATAGCATTCCAATCAACCTTCTCGGAATCGGCTCACAGGACCAAAAAAATGATACGAGTTCAGTGGCATAAGTTACATCATGATGTAACTAACGTGTAGAAAGTAATTAGGATTTTTGCAAAAGGGCCGCTACGATGCACCTTGACCGATACGTCTCGAATTCGTCGCGCATACGCAACCAATTCGAGTTTCGTCAAAGTCCACACGTCTGCAACATCCATATGCACCTTTCGATGCTCTCGGGTTGCGACAAAGTCATTCGATTTGTCGGATCGGACCCCGTATCGGTGTGTTTTGGGTTTTAGAAAGTTGTTTTACTTTGATTTTCAAACTGATTTTTAACCAAACTTTATTATCAAAAGAGTTTATAACTAATATAAAATAATAATTTAATTTCTAGAAAATACTTATAAATATATTTATATTACTAATAATATTATTTTAATGGTGGAAGCTCAAGCATAATAGTCCCATGTCGATACTACAACATTAATATCACAATTGACCTACTAGTTGAGTCCAGAAACAACAAATAATTAAAAATATTAAATTCTGGAAAAATTATATAAATTAGTTAAAATAAGGGTTTTGATATTAAACCTTGCACAACAATTAGTTTAGTATAATTTTATGAAGTATCGAAACTTTTTGGACACAAAGAACATAGGATTTTCGGAGTTACGATGTTATGGTAAATGTCGAGAATTTTTAAAATAGCAAACGAACTCAAAACCTAACAAATAGATATGCGTTGGAAATATCTCGATGTCTAATTTCTGAAAAAAAATATTAGAAGGATCAAATTTGACCTTAGGTAGGCAAAACACTGCTTGCAATAGATCTTATCGATTTTGGACACCTTGTCATAGAATCGAAGCCACGGACAAACCGCTTGGAAATATGTGAACCAGCAATCAAAAATTGAAGTAGACACATAGAGGTAACTTAGTAGAAACATAGAGGTAATTTCTAGTTTTGGTTTAAGGACAATCGGACGAGAAAAAGTAGATAAAACCAAGTCTACAAGGCGACTAACCTGTTATGATGAATTTCGCACAAGTTCGGTCGACTTCAGGTGCCTTATGTGTCTCGTATCGACCAAATTAGGGGTTGAGACTCCTCGAAAAGGTGTCAAGGTTCTAGGGGAAGGTCTTGGAAAGGCGTTTGAGGAGGTAGAAGGTTTGGAGGTGGTCAGAAAGATAGATTTCTGCTGGTTGGAATAAAAAGTACAAAAATAGAAAAGAAATAGGAAGGCGCTCGATTTTCTCTAACAATACATATCTAATCAGCACAAAATGAAGGTGTGGGGTTATGGGATTCATGAGAGAAAAGAATTGACATATTTTAGATTTTGTTTGGCAGATTTGGAGGAGATTTGATGGTCTAATTAAAGGTGTATCTCAAAGAGATTTGATTGGGTCCAAATTAGGAAAGTGGTTATATGATTTTATTTCAATTAGATTTAATTAATGTGGTTGTATATTAATCCACAAAAATTAATCTAAAATAGGTGTAGGAGGTTAGGGCACCCTAGAATAGGCTCTACGAATCCTATTTGGACTAGTTTTGGGTCGGTAGAATTTTTGTGATCGATTGAGTCCAATATGTCTATAGTTTCGACTTGTGTGCCATTGGAAAATAAATAGCATATGGGAACTCGATTGAGTGGTACACCCTTGGCATATGCGTCGTAGGCTTAAAATGGGTCAAAACTATATATTGGGAAAAATTGTTTTGATCTATGTCGAGTATCGAACTCACGTTGGAATTAGGTCTAGATTACGATAAATAATCAAATGGCCTAAATTTGACCCGAACTTGTGCAAGGTCAAAAAATATTAGGGCCAAGTTTGGATGGGACATGATATATCAAATTGAAGGTGGACTTGTCTACTTCCAAACTCATAAAGGATGTTTCGAAAGGTTGGCATTTCTTGTGCTCCAAAAATCAAAGCTACAAAAAACTACATCTATAGTCATAATGAAAAATAAAATTTAATCTAATCAAAAAATCATATAAAATAAATAAAAATAATTCCCCAAAATTAGGGTCCTTACAGTCAAAGGAGAAGAGCGGTGGTGTGATCAGGAAAGGTTGGGGGCTGACTGGCTATGGCACAGTTGTTGGATGGGGACGTAGAATCCGGCGGCAGGCGGTGGGTGGCTTTGGGGAGGAGATGATGTGGTGGTGCTGGTGGTGTTCGCGACGGTGGCGATGGTGATGGCGATCGAGGTAGTGTTGTCTCACTGGCAGAGGAGAGGGGATGGAGGGGCTACCATGGTGGTCGGGTGGTTGTCGGTCCAATTAGGGTTACGGTTAGGGTTTAGAATTATGGATGGGATTTCGGAATTAGGGTTAGGGATTGGCTGTGTTAGGGTTGTCCGACATGATGAAGAAAATTTAGGGTTTGGGAATTGGCATCGTGTCCTGCGTGACACAGGATGCAGAAAGGATCGTGTCTGGTGTATCGGACACGAAGGATGAATGTAATGGTAACAAAAATAGTGAGAAGAAAGAGACAGACACGGACACGATATACGGACACGTATGGGATTATGTTAGATAATTGGGCAGGTGATGGTGTTGGAGAAATCTTGTTGAGAAAATAAATGAAAGTCTCCCCTATTATAGGAGTGGAGTTTTCGAGATAGGAAATAAATAGGATTTAATAAATTAAATCCTTCCATGAGTTAGATGAATCAATTAGATTGATTGAATCTCAATCTAATGATTGACCAAAATCAAAATAATATTAAATCTTATTACATAATATCTAAAATATATTTTCTTAATTTAAAACTTAAAGAATTAATAATAGAAATTAATAAGTTTAAAAGTATGCCTTTTATAAAAATAAAATCATATTTCAAAATACTTTGACAAATCTTTTCAAAAGATCCTTTATACTTTTTCAAATAAAAAAATATATTCTAACTACAAAAACATTCAAACTAAATAATATAAACAAATAAATATTTAAAATTTGGGAAGTGGGCTTACAAATCTACCCATCGTAGAAAATTTTTATTCTCGAGATTTCAAAGGACACGATTAGGCACGACTAAGAATATAATCAAGAGATGAAATTTTAATCGATACGAATAAGCACGACAAGGGATATAGTCAAGAGAATGATATGATTCATGATTAAATTAGTTAGGTATAATCGCAGATAAAACTAATAAATAAATAAAAACGTGATTTAGTACGATCAATTTTTGTCAAATGGTCTAGTCAACAACCACAAATGTTTAAGAATGATCAAAATCAAAATTGGTTGGCACAATCGAAACATAATAAAAATAGTCTAGTCGCGATTAAAATCGTTTAAGAATGATCAAATCGAAATAGTTTTCGTATGATCCGTTACTAAACCAAAATCATTTAGACACCATCATAGATCCAAAATCTAAGTATAATTATGAATCTAGTGGAATAGAATCAAAATATAGAAATCAGTTCTAAATGATTAGAAGAAAGAAACTAAATGATGATTTTCGAATAGGAAAGACAGAAAAGAAAAAACTACCAGTTTATTGAGAATACGATATCAAGAAATAGGATATCGAATCAATTTGGAGTGAGAGTACAAGATTTGTGGATCATGAAAAATAATAGTCATATGCCAATAAAAGATATAGCCTCTATGGTATCCGAAAACTGTATGTATATTTGAAGTCATTTCACCGAATCTGAAGTCATTTCACCGAGAATCCATGCCTCACCAATGCACATCTAGCTGTAGTAAACTCTTGGTTTCCCGACTTAAATATAATATCGTATCGAATATACTATCAACTTTATCCAATGTTGACATAATAACTCAAATATCAAAATAGGACAACTGGGACATAGTTTTAATAATATTCAATAACCTATGCTTACTTGAAATTATTTTAACTTTGGGGTCGTGCCTTTCCAGTACGCTGCTGGCTGCAGTGAACCCGCTGTCTCATAATTCAAATAAATGGCGACAGTGCACATCTAACTTGCCCTTGTAAGTCATCAAAAATTATTCCAACTATATCTATAAGAATTGCAAAGGATCTTTTAGAATTTCAAACAAGTCGATCATTATAGGAAAAGTGTAAGTATCTATCCATGAAGTGAAAGTACCAATTTTGAAAACAAAATGATCATAAAATGAACGAAGACGACTTGGAATTGATAATGGATAATTGAATCAGGTTAGGCTCAAAACTCAATAGATGGAAATAGAATATTAACTCTTAGAAAAATAATTATATGACCAATGGAAACTAAATAAGCAATACGAACATTACGATATGACGATGTTTAGAGAAAATAGAAAATAAAATTGCACAAATGATCAATATTAGGAATTGAATCGTAGAAAGTCATAATTTACCAGCAAATAGTCTACCGACCTTTGATCCTACCATCGTATCAAAATATCTAATAGGGTTTAGAATTCAATAAATCTCTACTTAAATCACATGGCCTATGTAGCAACCTTAACTATCCAATAGTTAATTGAATAAGGACTTTCTATGGTATACCTAGTCCTAGCCATTCTCATAAAATCAAATCAATCCTAATTGTGAATGAACACTTTCTAATTGCAGGCTCACAAAAGTACGACTAACTTAATTACTATCACGAGTTGCACAATTTTACAAAAACAGACCTGCATGGGCCACCAAAAAAATTTGTCACGACTCGCTCTCGCTTTTCAGGATACGAGTACGTAGCCAAGTCTAACCTACGCCGCAGCATCGATGATAGTTTGCTGTCTAGGTCTCAATGTTAACTCAAATATAATACATCATATATAGTTGCTCATTCACAATAACTATTTTTTACAAATCCAATAATACAACAAAAATAATTTTTAGGAACAAATCCACTAAATATTTAAATAAAAGAAACTAACTAATCTATCTAGAATCTAAGGTCGGCCTCCGAGGTCTATATCTTCCCCGTATAATCCATAGTGCAAAAGTAGGAGCATGGCAAGTCACCTGCAACGATCCAGTCAGAAAATGAGCAAAGTACAACCCTATTGCAATAATATAACTTAATACTAGACATTAGAAATACAGTAAAAAATAAAGAAACATGTAGATGAACTGGAAATAATAAATATGTACAATAAACTACTAGCAAGAACATTGATGAACAAGACGACTAGCAATAAACATGTACAATAAACAGATAGTATATTTGAAATACTTTTCGACATGTGAACGGCTTCGGTTAATACGGCACATCAGAGATGGCTATCCACAATAAAAAGATACGGCTAACCTACACATGAGGTGTATGACATAGCTATCCACAATAATAATCATTGGGCTTTGTTCATATACCTACTAAGCATTTTTCCTCCTGACTTACTAAACAATCAATAAACGAGAAATGATGCAACAAGTCTATCGTGTCACAACCATGTCTCAACAGGATACTCAATGAAACATAATAAAATATAGCATTATAATGTAATTAGCACATAAATCAATAGTGTAGTTATCTGAATTAAGTTGCAGTTGACGTGACTTGATCATGTTAGCATAGAATAGTCACGGGTGTCATAACTATGCAAGACGACCTCAAATGATGGAATAGACTGTCACGACCCGCACCCAGATAATCGAGCACAAGTACGTGGGCCACGTCTAGCCTACGCCACAGTATCGACGGTAGTACGTTGTCAAGTACCCAATAACTATCTACAACATCTAGATGATCCAAAATCACAATGTACTCCAATCACACCACAAACAACTAAGGAAGATATGAATAAAAAAAGATATCAAGAATACTGAAACAGACAGAGTCTACAAATGAATATACAAGACCGGAATGTAACGGACACAAATACAATAACGAAGCAAAAATCAAACCACAAGGGCCTAGAACTCCAGGGAGATAACTCACGGTGAAAGAATATCGAGATTCGTCTCAGCTAGCATCATCATGTAGTCCAATAATGTGGGTCATAACAATTCTTAAAATTTGTCAACATATCCAGTCAGGATTGGAGCAAAGTATATAACTCTAAAAGCAGTTCCATAGCATGGTAGAAAATATAGAGCTAGCAATAGAATAAAGTACATGACATGCTGTAAAAGAAGTACAGGAATACAGGAGATATAGGCAAGTGACTAAGTACATGAAATAGAATAGAGAATCTATGAACTGTGATAAATATAAGTGGTTCAGAGCACAAGATGGTTTTGTGATTGGTTTAGGTTGTACACGAGTATTCTACGGTAACTTCATTATACGTGAGGGTATAATAGACATGTACTGAAGTACAGGTAGGCAACTCTAGAGGAGGGTGAATAGAGTTTATAACGAAAATGATCAATTAAAAACTTAAACTCTCTTCACCAACTAAATAATCAGAGTAAAAGAAATGCAAAAATAAAGAGTATAGAGCAAGCACAACACAGCAAGATTTTTAACCTGGTTTCCCTCGTGGAGGACTAGTCCAGGCCTGAGAACTCTAGCTCAGGATTGAAATCCACTATTTATGAAATAGGGTTACAACCACGTGCCTTTTCACAGAAGAGCACGCCAAACTTCTTTCAATGATCGCTTTGGCAAAACTTGGACGTTTCCAAGTGACTTACAATTTCTTGCACTTCAAACTTCTAGTTGGATCGTACCGAGCAACTTGGATGGTTGGAAAGTTTGAATGCTAAGTGGATGGGAAGGTAAGGCTCTTTAATATATAGGCTATGTAAGAGAAGAAGAAGAGAAGATTGGATGGTTTCAAATGAGAGAAACCAAGGCCAATTTATAGGGTTCGGGGTAGGCAGAATTCGGCCAGAATTCTATATGTAGAATTTAAATTTTTGGTCGCTGGACAACTGGCAATGATCAAGACCTAAAAATCAGCATCCTGTAATTTAGGGGGCAGAGTTCGGCCCGAACTCTGTGTGGAGGCAGAGTTCGGCCCGAACTCTGTCTCCTATGGACAGAATATTCTTAGTGGACTTTTGGATGAATGGGTTGATTGGGATTTGGGCTAAGTAAACCTATAAAGCTATGTCTAGCCCAAAGTTGCTCAGTATGACCCAACGTACATCATCATATACTCAAAAACAATAAAAAATACAGACTCCAGTATACACAGAATAATAAATCTTCAAACAGCTTTGATCTTGGACCAATGAGCTGAGTAGATTAATTTTGAGCACGATGTATCAAATTGGACTATGACAAATATTGTTTTGTTAATTTTCAAGATTAGGTTGACTGTGATCCTGTTTGGGTCAACAATCTCCCCTATTTTGATAATTGACAAAACATGATATTTGTATGTCTCAATATTCATACCTGGACACATTATGGCTCCCCCGTACTTGAACAAATGTACTCCCCCGTAAACTGATATTTCCTGTGACAAGTACTCATCCAAATATACATATCCAAGTACACACAATTCATAGTGCCAATACAAGTAGCAATGGTTCACAATTCATAGTTGTTGAGACAAATATCAATAGTTCTCCCCCTTTTGACAATCAGCAAAAATGGAGAAAAAAATAGAGAAGTAATAAAACTACCATCAACATAATGAAAGAGAACATGCAAGTAGTAGTACTAACTAAGAGCAAACTGAGCCATAGAGTTTAAAAATATAAAATCATAAGCAAAAAGAAACATAGTGCCAAAATAAAAATAGTCCGAATCATCAGTGGTAGTACAATATCCATATCCATCAAGGAGCATGTGAAGGCCCCGCACCATCAGAATCGGTACGACGGGGATCCACAAATACAGAATTTTGATCAAGATAGCGACGAACCCAAGAATCGTCAATGCGATAACCGTCGCGAGACGGATCACGCATCATCAGAATCGGCATCATCGGATGGGAGGCCATGGAGTACTAAATGTCATGGATAGAGTTGCTGAGCGCACTCATCTGCAGAGTGGTGCGGTAGTCCATCTGCGTCCAGCGATCATCCATCTCAGCCCAGCGCGCGTCCTCCAAACGAAAGCGATCGCGAAGCATGGTCTGAATAGAGTCCAGTGTAGCAGTGGACTCGGAAGCAGCAAAGGGTGCAGGAGAGTCAGGCTCCTCAGTATCATCAGACTCAGAAGAGGCTATAGCAGCAATAGTTCTTCTTGCCTTAGTCAGAAAGGCAGGAGGGGGCAAGGACTGACATTGATCCAATGGGACATGAAAGGCACGAAAAATTAAAGGAAGATACATGGTATAAACCAAATATTTTGGTTTAGGCCTAGCACGAATCATCCAATCTATCTTCGTACGAGGAAAGTTAAAGGGGACACAAAAATGGAGAAAGAAAAGAGCAGAAATCTCAAAGTAAGTAACTTCATCTGTCGATCCAGCTTTTGGCAAGACCGAAGAAAATATAATACGATGAAGTTCATAAAAATGATTATTGAGATGTTTAGCCACAAGTTTTCGAGGAGAAGGATTTGGAGAACAAAGATCACCCTTGAAACTTTCCAACGTGGTCTCACCAGAGAAAACAAAGTCCCGGGCATCATCAAGTCGTTCCCAAGTATTGGGGTCGGGCAAACCAAGAAGGTCGGCTAACTCAAAATTATCAAAAGATATGTCTATACCGGCAATACGTGAATAGATGCGATCGCGGTCATAAGTCATGTTGCAATAAAACATTTGAATGGCATTCACATAGATCGGTTCATGAGTTGCAACAAGTTCATCAAAACATAAGTCACGAAAGTTAGGAAGAAAATCGAAAAACACCGTAAACTTAATAGGGTGTCCGACAAAGACACTACGATAACAAAAGTCGGTGAACCATGCGTTAGACGCATCTAAGGACACAAAAATACGGTCATCGTATGTGTCGACATTGATAGGTGGAGGTGGGTTAAAAAGAGGGTGGATCATGTTAGGAGGAGGATGAGGAATAGGTTGTGGTGGAGGATTAGGTTGTGGGTTTGGGTTAGGATTAGTAGAGGTTCACCAATACTTCTCCTTTGTCTCTTACCCCTACCAAGCAATTTAGGTGCCATGAAAAAAATTGAGATTGAAGAGAAAGAAAGAGATATACCTTAACAAAAGAGACCTAAGATGGAGGAGAAGAACTCCAAGAGTGACTTCCTTGAGTTTGGAGAGAGATTTCCTAAGGAATGGAGACTGCTAGGGTTAAGGTTTTGAAAAAAATATGTGTGGAGATGTATGAAGAAGACAATGGAGGGAAGAGAGAGAGGCAATCCCGAATATGTCCCTTTGGTCGGCTGGTCGGGTGAAACAGGAGCCATTGGATGAAGATTAGATCAACGGTTGAGAGTGTCCCGAGGTTCTGGAACAAGGAGGCCGAAATCGGCTCGAACTCTGTGTGGGGGCAGAGTTCGGCCCGAGTTCTGGTCCCTTGGGCCAGAACTTCAAGCAGGAAATTAAAAACAAGATAGGAAGAATATTATGAATAAATGGTCAAAGATATAAAAGCAAGATTGGAAGTTAGAATTTTTAAATGAGGTAGGCTATAAATAAAAAATAACTATGTAATAACTAAGGAGTTATGACATAAATCAATATGGTTAAGCTGTTATGGGGTAGCTGCAGGGGCCGGATCCCAGCTAGCGGTAGTCCGAAGACTAGTGCACCGTGTCGCTTAGGCTTTTATGCCTTGTTGTCAGAAGGACCCTTTCGGCTTGTGCCCATAGCAAGTCAGCATAAAGAATCGTGACATAGTCGATAATTACGCAGGCCAATTTAATGTATAACTGTTTCATCTAAAATTTCTAATTCACGACAAAGAAAATTGAATCGCTCCTCGGATAATAGTTTTGTAAAAAAATCGGCCAACTGATGATTAGTGTCAATAAATTGTAAATTAATAGTGTCATTCTGTTGATGATCACGCAAAAAGTGGTGATGATTTTCAATGTGTTTCATGCGTAAGTGACATATGGGGTTCTTAGTGAGATTTATAGCACTAGTGTTGTCACAAAATATAGGAAAGTGCATAAAAGATAAGTCATAGTCTTCAAGGGTTTGCTTCAACTGCAGAATTTGTGCATAACAATGACCAGCTGCGATATATTCAGCTTCTGTTGTGGATAGTGTGACAGAATTCTGCTTTTTGCTAAAATAAGAGACTAGAGCCTTTCCTAATAAATGACACGTACCGTTAGTACTTTTACGGTCGACCTTTCATCCGGCAAAATCAGCATTAGAGTAATCAATGAGGTCAAATGATGTTGATTTGGGATACCATAGGCCCACTGTAACCGTACCCTTAAGGTATCGAAAGATACGCTTAACGGTAGACATGTGTGATTCCTTAGAATTTGCTTAATATCTAGCACACAGGCAAACGCTAAACATAATATTAGGACGACTAGCAGTTAAATAAAGTAGATTGCCTATCATACCTCGATACTTACGTTGATCAACAGGTTTGCCACTTTCATCTGGTTCTAGTTTGGTTGTAGTAGCCATTGGAGTGCCGATTGGTTTGACGTTGTCAAAGTCAAATTTCTTCATCATGTCCTTTGTATACTTTGACTGACAGATGAAAGTTCCATGTGATGTTTGTTTGACTTGTAGTCCAAGAAAGTAATTGAGCTCCCCCATCATGCTCATCTCAAACTCGGTCTGCATACACTTAGCAAAATCTTGACAGAGAGTTTCATCAGTAGAACCGAATATAATGTCATCAACGTAAATTTCTACAAAAAGAATAATGTCTTTGAAAGATTTTATAAAGAGTGTAGTGTCAATTTTCCGTTTTGAAAAACCTTTATCAAGCAAGAAATTGCTTAGGCATTCATACCAAGCTCTAGGGGCTTGTTTGAGGCTATATATCGCTTTCTTGAGTTTGAAAACGTGGTTGAGAAATTTGTAATTTTCAAAACCAGGGGGTTGTTTTACAAAAACTTCCTCCTTAATAAATCCATTCAAGAAAGCACTTTCACATCCATTTGAAACAGTTTAAAGTTTTGAAAGTTAGCAAATGCACAAAGCATCCGAATGGATTCAAGTCTTGCAACAGGAGCAGACGTCTCATCGTAGTCGATACCTTCCTCTTGGTTGTTTCCTTGAGCTACTAGACGAGCTTTGTTGCATGTAACTGAACCATCTTCATTTACTTTGTTGCGAAAAACCTATTTCGTACCAATAATCGAATGATTAGCTGGCCGTGGAACAAGTTCCCAAACCTGGCTCCCCTCGAATTGGTTGAGTTCCTCTTGCAAGGCAGAAATCCAAAACTCATCATTAAAAGCTTCTAAAATATTTTTAGGCTCAATTTGTGAAATGAAGGCAGTGCTAGCAATAGAGTCTCTCAATGATGTTCGAGTACTTACTCCGCGTGAAACCTCACCTATGACCAAGTTTTCTGGATGTGACGGCTTGAAAGAGAATTTCATTGGCAAGTCCTTCAGAGAATTGGTTTTAGTGGTGGTATTCATCGGCGTAGAAGTTGATGGCTCAACATCATCGTCAAGAGTAGCTGCTGTACTGTTATCCTCATCAAAAGTCATATTGGTAGACTCTTCCACAATTAATGAGCGTTTGTTGAACACTCTATATCCCTTGCTCTTGGCAGCGTAGCCAAGGAAAATACCATCGTCAGCTTTGGCATCAAATTTGCCTAAGTTGTCTTTGGTGTTAAGGATAAAACATCGACAACCGAAAACTCTAAAATATGAAACGTTTGGAGTTCTTCCAAACCAAAGCTCATAGGTTGTTTTCTTCGTAATAGGACGAATGAGCACCCTATTTAAAATATGGCACGCTGTACTGACAGCTTCAGCCCAAAAATATTTCGGAAGTGAAAATTTATTCAACATGAATCTAGCCATATCGCCAAGAGTCATATTCTTTCGCTCTATAATACCATTTTGTTGAGGAGTTCTTGGACAAGAAAACTCATGATTAAAACCATTTGAATCACAAAACTTTTCAAAATCAGTATTTTCGAATTCACCTCCATGATCACTTGGGATTCGAGTAATCATGTAGCCTTTTTCATTTTAAAACTTTTTAGCAAAAATTTTAAAAACAGAAATGGCATCACTTTTGTTTGTAAGAAAGAAAACCCAAGTAAATCTGGAAAAGTCATCTACTATAACAAAAGCGTAGAGTTTTCCACCAAGACTAGCTACCCTACTAGGACCAAATAAGTCCATATAAAGTAATTGCAAGGGTCTAGTAGTACTTACAGTGTTTATGGAATGAAATAAGGACTTGGTTGCCTTATTCAACTCACATTCGGCATATACCGTGTCCTTTTTGAATGTGATGTCAGGCAAGCCTCTAACTAGCTTCTTAGTCGATAGCCTAGATATAGTATCCATATTGGCATGACCAAGACGCTGGTGCCACATTAATCTTTCATCCTTGTGAGCATAGAGGCATCTTCCTGTACTGTTAGTATCTCTAGATAGATAAAAAATGTAAATGTTATCCTCTCTTATCCCTTCAAAAGCGATGTCTCCCGTTGACCTATCATAAATATAGCATTTATTTTGTCCAAAGTTAATATCATATCCATGATCAGCAAGGTGACTTATGCTGAGCAGGTTATGCTTTAACTCGGTCACTAGGCAGACATCCTTTATTACAGGAGAAGAAGGATGACCAATAGTACCATTACCTATGATATACCCTTTTAGGTTGTTGCCGAAGGATACATACCTTTCTCTCTTTATCGATAGTGATACAAAAAGATTTGTGTCTCCCGTCATATGTCGCGAGCATCCACTATCGAGAATCCACTTACTTTTAGTTGAGGAGGGAAGGTCCACCTACATCAAGAGTAGATGTGACCTTTGGTACCCATATTCTTGAGGGTCCTGAAAAGTTAGTTTTTGGCATCCATGCATATATATTCATATCTACTAATCTCCTAACTCTACATTGTGGTGAGATGTGTCTATGTAATCCACAATAGGTGCAAATAGCATTCCTATTTATGTTTGGAGAATGTTGATGATGTCTATATGTAGCATGGTAAGAGTGGTGTGGAACAGCATGATAATGACTATATGTGGCAGCAGGATGATGATTATATCTATGTATAGCATAGTGAGAGTGGTGTGGAGCAGCATGATAATGACTATATGTGGCAGCAGAATGATGATTATATCTATGTGTAGCATGGTAATTCTGTGTTGCTTTAGAATGATAGTTATGAGAATAATTTTTACGTGCATGTGGTTTGTGTGCTGTATGGAAGTGGGTGCACATGTAAGCATGTTTACGTGCTGCAGGTGGATGACGTGCTTGACTATTTTGAGTAGTGTTGTGCTTTGTGTGTGTCCCATGTGATTGGGTTTGAGGTTGAGCAACTTGTTTTCCCAATCTAGTCTCTAATTTCTTAGAGGCAGCTTGCGGTTCATTAATCTTAGTATTCAAACCATAAATTTTAGTAATAGAGATCTTGTGTCTATTCTTTTCTTCAGCAAGCTCAGTGTTGAGCGCTGCGATCTCACATGTTTGCTTTTTAATACGTGCTTAGGCATCATGTAGGCTTAATTTAAGCTTAGACACCTCATTTGTGACTTCCGTGGGTGAAGTGACTCTAATATTATCAAGCAAAGAAGAGAGTTTTTGAATCTCGACTTCATAGCTTTTGATCTTCTCCTTGGCATGTTTATATTTACTAACGACTTTCTTGTGGTCATTGAGTAAATCATTGAATGCATGCATCGCCAAGTTCATCAAAAGTGAAATCATCAAGAGTTTTGCTAGTTACCTTATCGGATGTTGCCATTAGGCATACATTGGCATTGTCTTGAGGAGAGTCCTTTTCTTTCTCGGAGTCACTAGCTTCGCTTTTATGCCAAATGCTTGTGTTGGCATATTTTTTTGAGGAAGCCTTCTTGTATGGTTTCTCATATCGGTTGCTCTTCTTTGCGAATGGGCAGTCTTTTCGGACGTGTCTAGGATCTTGCAGCCGTAGCATGTTGGCTCTTCTTCGTCATCTTCTTGTTGTTCCTTCTTTTTTTGATTAAAGCGAAGGAATTTCTTGAAGTTGCGGACAAGGAGAGCTTGATCACCACCTTCTGAATTTTCATCATCAGTCTCTTCAGGATCTGCTCTTCGACGATGAGCTTTAAGTGCAATTTCTTTTGCCTTTGGAGCAGGCTCTTCGAAGTCTCTGAGGTCAAGTTCATGAGTCATCAACTTTCCCATTAAAGTCACTATGGGCATTGTAGTGAGATCATTTCCTTCTATGATGGCTGTCACCTTAGCGGATCTTCTCGTGATTTATATATTGTTTGTCGAGAGAGGACAATGGGTTGATGATGTCGAGGAATCTTGTAAACATTTGTGTGATCATCTCATTTGGCTTCATCTTGAATGTCTCATATTCTTGAGTGAGACGACTTATTTTCGACTCCTTGACTTGGGTGGTTCCTTCATGCGTCACTTCTAAAAGTCTCCATACTTCGTGAGAGGTGGTGCATGTTGAGACCCTGTTAAACTCATTCATGTCTATTGTACAAAAAAAAAGCATTAATAGCTCTCGCGTCTAGACTCGCCTGTTTCTTCTCCTCGTCAGAATATTTGTCGTGGGGTTTCTCAACGAGATCACCATTGACAACTATCCTGGCAGGCTTTTTGTAACCATCGGTAACAATGGTCCACATGTCGAAGTCTAGCAACTTGAGATAAAAACTTATCCTTGTTTTCTAATAGGTGTAGTTTGTTCCATCAAATAGGGGAGGCCTATGAGTGGACTGCCCTTCATCATGATTGGAAAACATGGGTTGAGTGGTTGCCATGGATCAGCTCTAGGATGTTAGTCCTTGATAAGAGAACAGAGCTCTGATACCAATTGAAGTACAGGTAGGCAACTCTAGAGGGGTGAATAGAGTTTATAACAAAAATGATTAATTAAAAACTTAAACTCTCTTCACCAACTAAATAATCAGAGTAAAAGAAATACGGAAATAAAGAGTAAGAGCAAGCACAACACAACAAGATTTTTAACCTGGTTTCCCTCGTGGAGGACTAGTCCAGGCCTGAGAACTCTAGCTCAGGATTGAAATCCACTATTTGTGAAATAGGGTTACAATCACGTACCTTTTTACAGAAGAGCACGCCAAACTTCTTTCAATGATCGCTTTGGCGAAACTTGGACGTTTCCAAGTGACTTACAACTTCTTGCACTTCAAACTTCTAGATGGATCGTACCGAGCAACTTGAACGGTTGGAAAGTTTGAATGCTAAGTGGATGGGAAGGTAAGGCTCTTTAATATATAGGCTATGTAAGAGAAGAAGAGAACATTGGATGGTTTCAAATGAGAGAAACCAAGGCCTATTTATAGGGTTCGGGGTAGGCAAAATTCGGCCAGAATTCTGTATATAGAATTTAATTTTTGGCCGTTGGACAAGTAGCAGTGATCAAGACCTAAAAATCAGCATCCTTTAATTTAGGGGGCAGAGTTCGTCCCGAACTCTGTGTGGAGGCAGAGTTCGGCCCGAACTCTGTCTCCTATGGATAGAATGTTCTTAGTGGGCTTTTGGATGAATGGGTTGATTGGGATTTGGGATAAGTAAACCTATAAAGCTACGTCTAGCCCAAAGTTGCTCAGTATGACCCAACGTACATCATCCTATACTCAAAAATAGTAAAAAATACAGACTCCGGTATACACAGAATAATAAATCTTCAAGCAGCTTTGATCTTGAACAATGAGCTGAGTAGATTGATTTTGAGCTCGATGTGTCAAATTGGACTATGACAAATATTGTTTTTTTAATTTTCAAGATTAGGTTGACTGTGATCCTGTTTGGGTCAACATGTACATCATTACACTATTGGAATTTAATCACATAACCACTTATACTCTTCCCTACCCCAATCAATACACAAGAATCCGATCAAGTTGTATTACGTACATGATAGTTAATTTTGCACAATAAGCACATGTGAGCACACAAGAGTACATGAGAGCACACGATTTGTAAATGAATAATATGAATACAGGGAGTACACGAGGAAAACATCTCATGACAAGATCCATAGAGTACTGGTCCGTGATAACAATGTGTCAGCATCAAGTAAAATAGTCTAAAGTAGACAATATAGATACTACCATGAATGAAAACTAACAGAGAATGTACTCGCCTTGATTTTTGTTGTAGTCGACGTACGCGACGCGAACGTGTCGACACAGGATAGGTACGATGTTCTACCCCACAAGATGGTCTCAAACGATGGTACAGACGGTCCTATCGGGTCTAGAATAGTCCAAATAGCCTAGTTTGATATATTGGAGTCCAGAATCAGAGTTCGGTACGACAATCGAGTCAAGAAATGGATACGACTAAAATAGTCATGATTAAAGATTTGGAGGGAAAAATATAACTTATATATATATATATATATATATATATATATATATATATATATATATATATATATATATATAACTATCTAGAAAATTATTTATAACAATTTAACAATATATTTTATAAATCAAAATACTTTAAATATTTGTTTTGAAATATAGGAAAACACTCTAGTCTTAAATCTCAAAATTTGTCAAATATATGTATAGTTAATAACGTTTATCAAAACTTACTATTTAGAAAAATATCAATATTATTATTTAAAAAAATAATTATTAATTGAAAACTCAACTGTTCCAAAATGATACAGTATCTATTATTACAACAAGAAAAAATGTATATATTTAAGCCCACTAACATATGCACATGCATCCGTATATATTTATGTATATAGTAGTCTTAAGGCTCAATGCTAGTGATCAAAATAAACATTAAGCCCAGAATATTAAAGGCCCAAATTCCAATTTTAAGAAAATTGTTGTACTACCAAGGTCCATAATTACTAAATGCTATAATCATCAATTAAAACAAAGAAAATTGTTTACTCATATTAGGCCCAAGGCATAAAGCCCAAGGCCCGGAATATATGTTTCTTTCTTTTTATTATCTTGTTACAAATTATTTTTTAGAATATTACAAAAAAAACAGAATAATAATTAGCAATACAGAGTAATAATTAGCAATACCCATATAGTATATATACACCTAACATATTAAATTATGAACTAAACTTCATTGGGCCAAGCCCAAATCTCAGCCCATAGGCTGATACCAATATATATATCTCTGCTCTCAGCAGAGAGAGAACAGAGCATCCCACAATTTAATCAATCCAAAAGAAATAAAAAATAAAACCTATCAATAAACTAATAGGCAAACGGACCAAAATTATTGTATGAAAGAGAGTGAATAGCCATTAACATCAAGAGTACTAAATGGGAGAGCCCATTCTCTCTCCAAAATAAATCAAAGAAATCGAAAGAGGAAAGGAGGATCTGTGGTTTTCAAAATCATTACAATCCTTAAATTCATTCCAACGAGAGAGAAAGGAGGAGGAGATCGAGAAGATGGAGCGAGTCTCATAGAGGGGGTCTGACTTGGCGGTGCTGGCAGGGTGCCAGGCCAACCTCGGAACTGCAGCGGCGGATCTGTAGAGGGAGCGGCGGCATCGCCCAGCGACTGTGGTGGCTCATCGTCGGCTCGCCAGGAGAGCGATGGCGGTGGTTAGGTAAGGTCCCTCACCATCTCTCTCTATATATGGTGATTTGATTTGGGAAGGGGCGGTCGGTGGTTTTGGTGATGATGGTGGTAGCAGTGGTGGTTCGGTTGGTGGCCGGAGTTAGCAGCATGAGTGGTGGTGGTGATGGATGTGTGGTGTGGTCTGTGGAGGCGGCGATGGAGTGTATTGTTGTGGTGGTGGTGGTGATGATGCTGGGTGGTCGGCAGCCAATGTGGCCGAGGGGGTCGACCGGGATGGTCGACAATGGAAATGGGGTGGCGGCTGTAGAATTTTCCTAGGTTTAGGAATTTCTAGGGTTTTTTTGGGATTGTGTGTAAAACATTCGGAAGGGGGTCTATTTGTAGGGGATTGGAGAAAATCCTAAAATGTAAATGTAATAGCAACTAGGAAAAATTAGTGGAAAAACAAACATACTAACCTGTTTGGAATGGCGTAGGTGTATTGAAAGTGAATAAATTTCTTGCAACTGGATGGAGAAATCGAGAGTTCATGTGTTTGGTTACACATTGTAACTCTAATGTAAGTGTCCTGTCACTGACAGGAACAGTGGTTTGTCTCCCCCATTTTTTTCACTTTTCACCTACGGGAGAAAAGGCGAGGAGCTTGGTTGGAAGTGGGGGTTTGGTACTCTTTCTCTCTTGCAAGTATTTTTTTCCGTTGCAAGCTCTGGTCACCCCCTTTGGACGAACGACATCGGCAACTCGACAGCGGAACTCAACGGTCCCGACCAGCACGGTCATCGCCGCCATCAAAACGGCTCTTGGCGTGGCAACAGGTCCGTCGGCGACAGCACCATTCGCAGCTGCAGCGACGACGATGACGTTGCTACCGGTGCCGCTAGCGCAGCATCGCTTTGCTTCCGACATACAACAGATCTCCTGGGTCTCTTCCTCCTCTTCTTCCTCTTCCTCCTACTTTTCCTCTCTCACTCTATCAAACTCGAATTTGTTTATTTCCTTTCTTGAAATGGAAGTGGAGAGGAGAATTATTCCTGTAAAAAAGAAAAAAAAATAGGAAGAAGAGGAGGACGGTTCTGGAGGAAAGAGAGTAGGGGTGTGTGGGAAAGAGTAGGAATAAATGGTTGGGGTAGGTTGTAACAGTATAGAGAATTCTCTGGAGAATTCTATAGGTTTGATTAATTAATTTTTTAAATTAAGGTAATAATCGAACTCCATTTGTAATAATAATAATAATAATAATAATAATAATTATTATTATTATTATTATTATTATTATTATTATTAGTAGTAGTAGTAGTAATTTATAATAATTAATATTGTAATATTTATGTTTAAATGAATTGGGGGTAAGTATACCTAGACTTACCATCAAATCTCAACATCCACCTTCAACAACCATCCAAACAACAAAACTCATTTTTTTCTCCACTTTCAACAACCATCCAAACACCAAACCCATTTTTCTTCCACTTGCAGGAGACAAAAAGTACTACATCCAAACACATTTTGGAAAGTGTCACTTTTACACTTTCAACTGCAACTCATCATGACGTAAGTGCCACTTTCACACTTTCAAAGAGTTACATCTATCCAAACAGCCCCTAATGCTAACTGCTAACTGAGTTATCTGTTAATAATTATTTAACAATTCATCTAGTTATTATTTACTAGCTAATCACATATGTTTAAATAAATAAATCATTTATTGGCTAATTGCAATTTAGCCACTAACCATCAAAATCATACCCTGCAATCCAAGCCTAGGCTTGGTAGGCTAACAATAGGACCGATATTAGTCCTAACCCGACGAGAGGAAAAACGAATGACCATCCCATTCATCAAAATCATTAGACTAAATAATTAGTAAAATAAATATCTCGTTTATAAAACATAACTTCACAGAATACTTTCTCTATATTAATAAATATTTATAACTTGTATATATTTTCTCGAAATGGACAGATAATTTGATTAAGTATCATCTCACATAAAAAAAATTAGTTTTTACAAAACCAAGGACTAACAAGGATCGATGGCAATTACGGTCATAAATATCATTTTTCACGATTTTCAAAGATCCAGAAAATTCCGATGGCAATTACGGTCATAAAAATGCAAAAAATTTTGAAAATTCAAGAAATCGATTTACGTAGGTTACACATACCGTGCCATTGGATCCAGAAAAGTCCAATTAGCCTAGGGTCGATATGAAGTAGTCAGAATCACAAGAAATATGAATGTATGACTAGTCACGATCAAGATTAATCCAATCTTGAAAAAGAAAATCTAATTAAGAAAAAATATATTTATTTAGAAAATATTTCTAACTAGTTAGAAATTATATATGATAATTGAAAATGATAAAAATAATTTACTTAGATACGTTTAAATAGGAACAATCCTTATTAAGAAAATATATGTTCATATATATATAAAAATACTTGTACTCTATTTAGAGAATAATTATGATATTTGAAACTATGTTTATCAATCAAAATATTTTTTAGATAAATAATTTTGAAAATCTAGAATATCTTTTTAGATCAAAACTATGATTTAATTAAGTAGAAATACTACAATAATATTTTAGACCAAAATCTATAGTTTAATTAAATAGAAAATACTTACAATATATTTTTTAAGAATAACAATAAATAACAAATAATACCAATAATAATACTAATGATAGCAATAATAACAATTTTTTAATACAATTACAATAACAATAATAATTATAATGCCAATAATACTTTTACTAGTATAACATACATACATAATATCTACTCTCCCCAAAGCCCAAACAATAATTTTGAGAAAAACAAAATATATAATTTAAATTAGAAGGCCTGAACATATAAAAGTAAACCCAATTCCAATCCTACAACCCACTTAATAAAATAAAACAAAACTTAATATTCCCTTGGGCTCAGGCCTAAGCCCAAAACCCATGCCCAATAATAGCACACAAAATCTTAAAAACTAAATACAAAAAATATAAAACAAAATATAAACACAAAACATAGCTCGGCCCATGGTCTTACAGCCTAAGACCCGGCCCACACTATCTACACCAACCTCCCATTCATTCTCTCTTCCAAGAGAGAGAAAGACACAACAACAACAAAAAAGAACAAGGAAAAAAAAAGAATAGTCGAGAGAGAGTAGATCAAAGCTAGCTCACTCATCGAAGCGGACGTCGATCTCGACGGAGCAGCATCGCGCTCTATTCCTGCGTGGAGGCGCTGCTCATGGAGGTCGCATACACACGACGGAGGTGAGCGATGTTTATGGCGTCGAGCGTGGCAACACTGGAGGTTGTCATTGACGGCGTCTGTACGGAGAGGTCGAAAGTGAGGGAGACTCACCAGAAGGGAGGCTCGGCACTGTAGGAGGCAGACGAACGACGGCGGGTCAGATCTTGGCTACGACGGAGGCTTCAAGCTGGAGGCAGAGATCTGATTGGTGTCAACTTGTAGGCTGTGCTCGTGATCTAGAGCACATGCACACAAGGGCTCAACAGTCATTAGCGGTGCTACTTGCTCAAGCAGAGGTGGATCGCCAGCAAGGTATGTAGGTGATGGTGGAGTGTGGTAAAGATTTGAGGAAACATGGGGGGTCGCTACGTGGTTTGAGGGCCGAATTACGGTGGCTAGTCGGGACGAGGTTGGTGGCCGAGGACGGTCAGAGGAGAAGAGTCGTGGTACGGACAGGAAGGGTTGGGGGCTGACCGGCTAGGGCATGGTTTTTGGATGGGGACGTGGAATCCGGCTGCAGGCAGTAGATGGCTTTGGGGATGTGGTGGTGCTGGTTGTGTTTGTGGAGGAGGTGATGGCGATGGCGATCAGGGTGGTGTTGGCTCACTGGCAGAGTAGAAGGGACGGCGGGGCTGCTATGGTGGTCGGGTGGCTGTCGGTCCAATTAGGGTTAGGGTTAGGGTTTAGAATTAGGGATAGGATTTGGGAATTAGGGTTAGGGATTGGCTGGGTCGGGGTTGTCCGACACGATGGAGAAAATTTAGGGTTTAGGAATTAGCATCGTGTCTTGTACGACACAGGATGCAGAAAGGATCATGTTCCGTGTGTCGGACACGAAGGATGAATGTAATTATAATAGAAATAGTGAGAAAAAAGAGATGGATACGGACATGGTGCACGGACAAGTATGGAATTGTGTTAGGTAATTAGCTAGGTGATGCTGTTGGAGAGATCTTATAGAGAAAATAAAGGGAAGCCTCCCATATATATAAGAGTGGAGTTTCTAGATAGGAAAGGAATAGGATTTAATAAATTAAATCATGTCATGAGTTAAGTCACTCAATTAGATTGATTGAATCTTAATATATTGATTGACCAAAATCATAATTCAAAAAATATTAAATCTTATCACATAATATTTAAAATATATTTTCTAAATTTAAAACTTAAAGGTAATTAATAAGTTTAAAAGTATGTCTTTTACAAAAACAAAATAATATTTCAAAATAGTTTGACAAATCTTTTCAAAATATCCTTCATACGATTTCAAATAAAAAATATATTCTAACTACAAAATATTCAAAACTAAATAAAATAAATAAAAACAAATTAAAATTTGGGAAATGGGCTTACAAAGATGGTTGTTATTTATTGTTTTAGGTATCTCTTGCGGTTACATATTCATCTATATTTATTTACATTCTGTTTGTTAGCCTAATATTTATATACTCAAGATGTTCTTCGAGTCTATTTAGACAAATGTAGCATGAGGTACACACTATGCTATATATTGTGCATTCTTATATTATATATTACTGTGGATTGAGAATTAGAGATATTATTAATTAGTATAGACAGTTGGCCGTTACTATAAAGCTTATACGTATTCGAGCTGGGCTGGAGTCTACTTGATACGTAGTTGGCATGCATACGCATTCCTAGTCCTCTGTATTTTAGGACTGAGACGTTACTTATTTTTGTGGCAGCCCATGTAGGTCAGAGCGTACCGTTTCGGTTATGTTACTGTACCGATCGAGCCTGCAATAGGATATTGTATTAGGATCTCAATCCACAATTACTTTGAAAATTCTTTTGTTTTATCCATCGATACAAGCCTCTAGATTTTTAGAGTTATTTTTTTCAATTTATTTTCAATATTTTATTTAATATAATTACTAATGAATAATTTTTTTACTATTATTTTTTATCATTAAATACTTTTTTTTGTAGCTTTGATTTTTGGAGCACAAGAAATATCAATCTCTTAAAACGTCCTTCATATATTTTGATCTAGACAAGTTTATCTTCACTTTGATATACCATGTCCCACTCAAACTCATTACCATGTATTCTATTTTTGTCGCACCACTTTAGGGTCAATTTAAGCATTTCACATCTACCGTAAATCTTAACTTATTTTCCAATTTAAATTCAGGACTTGACATTGATCCGACTTATTCGACCCAATATATGGTTTTGACCTATTTTTAGCCTACTATATACATGTCAATGATGTCCCACTTAATTGAGTTTCCATGTGATACTAATTTTCAAATGGCACATGAGACCCATTTATAGTCTTTTTGGTGTTCAATTCAATTCAAATAATTGTTTGGACCATAACCTAGTCAACCCAACTTAGTGGAGCCCACCTAGGATTGTCAAAATCAATTAGAGACATATTTAGTTGATTTTTGGTATTTAATAGTAGCCACATGTAACAAATTCTTGCATCTTTGGTTCTACCAATCAACCCATCCAAATATAGAAATTCACTACACAACCTTGCCAAAACTTTGGATTAGAGGCTCAAACCTCAACTAAATCAATCCAAACAAAAACCAAAATAAACCCTAACATAAAATCCCTTAACCCTTACACATTCCTCTCATTATTCAGCCACCACCTTCCCTCCACATGGCCAAAACCGACAACCCATAGGCTTGGCCGAGAGCATGACCCCATGGCTGACCACCTTCAAAACATTCCCCATCAACTTCTAGACCTCCGTTTGGCGACCCACCATGCCACGGCGGTCCTAAAAGACCCCACTTCAAGTCTATAAAGCCTCAGAGAGTTTCATCTCAGAGGAGTTTCGTCCACTTATTTGGTTGTTTGAAGGCCCAACTTGAAGGTTATTTTTAGTCGTAATAAAAATTCTGAACCCAGGTTTGTCATATTTGTACATGGGTTTCATCTGCTTTTAATGATCTATTAGCTACAAAACCAATTCTAATTTGTAACCCTTTGTGTCCTTTATCATCTCTAATTGTCACCTCACACGGTTCTACCCGGCTTGTCCGTGGCGTCCGTTGCACTAAAATTGGTCCAAGCTAAACCAATTTTGGAGTACTGGAGTTTCCGACGACTTGCGAATCATTTTGACCTCAAAAAATCCATTGGTAATGATCCTAACATCCTCCTTTATCATATAATAAAGTCTTTTATTCATATTTGTAAATATTTCATGTGGTTGTGCTATCATTTTCATGATACTAGTTTTTCGGACACCGAAAAGATACCGAAACTTGGCTATTTCATCTCTAAACTCCGTATAACTTTTCTATAATTTTTGTCAAATAATTTATGATAAAAAATTATATTTTAATCTATTTAATTTTGATTATTTCTAGAAATTTAATTTTCCATGTTGTTCGTTTCGTTCGATTCCAATTGGTTCAATATATGACATAATTGTGTACTAGTTGAGTATGTTGATTTGATGCTAATTGTTTTTCAAATAAATATATGTAATATTTGTCCAGAAATTAATAACTAATTTTTCTAGAAATATAATGATATATTTTGTGATATAAAAATATTATTTTTATATGAAAATATAGTGCCATATATGGTACATTTGGATATATATAATATTGATATCTAGTTGGCTAGTTTATGACTAGATTGAGACTCTATATAGTATGTAATATTTATTGTATATTTTGACATCAAATCCTATTATTTATAAAATTATTTAGATTTATTCTAGAATTTAAATATATTAGTTTTATATTTATTTGGTTTTGATTTAATTGGAAAGTTGGCCTAATAAGCCAATCAGTTGGTATATTTACGAGAAGTGTATTTTATTATAAATATTATCATTAAATATTAATATTAAATATTTTTAATAAATATTCAAGAATTTATTATTATTATTATTTTTAGTTTATAAAAATAATATATATATATATATATATATATATATATATATATATATATATATATATATATATATATATATATATATATATATATATATATATATATATATATATATATATATATATATGTGGTGTCCGATCATCCTCGCACAAGCCTGTGGCCACTGCCACCCAGCTGGCTTGTGCGGGAGGAGGGCTCGATCCCCGGTCTCCACGCCGAAAGCCCCCTCCTTATATATATATATATATATATATATATATATATATATATATATATATATATATATATATATATAACAAAACAAAAAGAAATATATATATAATATTTATATTATTATTGCAGAATTTAAAAATGAATATTTTTATATTATTAAATATTATTTTATGTGTTTTTATGATACTATAAGATATAGACATATATGGAAATTAGTAAGTTCATATGTACATATATGTTGGTTGTATTAAATTAAGATATTTTTCCAAAAATACATTTTAGTTTATTTATTTTCGAATTTAAGGTAATTATTTTAAAATTATAGAATATTATTTTTCCAAGGTGGCATAATATTATATGACTATATTTGGATAGAAACTAGTTGGTGGAGTATGCCTAAGTGGAGACTATATGGTAATTGTATAAATGGTATGTGTGAGATCTTTGAGTTAGCATTTACATTAGTTCATTATATTTTAGGTGTTCGCGATTGTTTGACTACAGTTGGAGCCGGATCTATGATTCCTCTGTTATAGAAGTTCCAAACAAGATATCTTGCCATCATTGTTCTGTTTAAATATTTATATATGTTATTATGTTGGTAGTAGTTATAGTTGTGTGTGTCTGAGTATGACTTGAGCGATGTCGATGTTGGCATCGATATGATAGGTGTGTGTGTGACTTAGTGTTTAGAGACGTTTTCCAAAAGTTATATAACTTCTATGCCATGAAACGCGGTATTACACAACATTGTGAGTAAGGGTTCATTATGTTGGCATAAGTTTCCGTATTCGACTAGCTAGCGGTATGAGCGGTTCGTGTGTCGGTGCATATAGAATTAGATTGTGTCTAGTTTAGTGGCTCGTATTGAAATATGGGTTATTCAAGTCATGGATGACTTGTGCCATTCATGGGCGGGGAAGACTACTAATAGGCATATGGGATAGCCCATTTAGACTGCGTAATCTTTGGGTGAGATTACAGAGTCATGAGCCTCATAGTTTCATAGTTGCCTATTTGGCTTGTAGCTTATAGTTCATAGCATCGGCTCGTGATCCAACGTCGGCCTGTGATTTGGTGCTATATTCTGATCACCTACCCATACGCTAAACTTCTTCAACATGCATTCACATATGTTCGCCATTGAAAAAGATGTGATAAGATTTTTTTTATTAAAACTTTTGTATTTCGATTACAAACAGAACAGTATACAATGTAGGACTTAGATGTAGTCCTTTGAGTACACTTTGTTTTTATCCGGAAACTGTGTTGATTGAGCGAGTGGTAATACGTTGACTCCGTTGATGATCTGACGATGATTATGAATTATCTGAAGGTCTGGGTTGCTCTGGATGCCGAAGCGTATTGAGGGGAAGAAGACGTGAAGTGTCTCTCCTGATCTCTGGATATGATTTGTGGATATATTTATGTGAATATCTCTCTGTAGATATCTGGGCGCCTTTGTGGAAGGAATGGTCCTTCTATTTATAGGCAGCAGGCTGAGCTGCCTTTGTGCGCATATGTAGGATGCGCCTGGATGTGGGAACGCCACATGGCTAATACTGACGGAGGTGCATGGATGATGTGCCTCGAATCTGTTTGAACTGCTGCATTGGGCTGCGATAGAGCTGACACGTGGCAGTTGCGAAGATTCGATTGTTGTTGAGATCTTGGGTGGTTAGCACCCATTTGTAAACAGAACTGAGTCAAATGACACATGGCGCGTGTTTATGGCTCAAAGATCTCGGATTTGGGGGAGAGTGATCTGTCTTGATGTGCCTAGGATTAGGCGTATGGAGAGGACTGAGTTGCTGTCTTTAGGGACCATGGGCGAGTCCGGGCGCATGGCTTTTGGGGCGCATGTAAGGTTTCACATCAGGATGCGCATAGGATCAGGCGCATGGGATGACTTGGTCTACGACTTTCGAAGGTCACATACAAGTCTGGGCGCATGGCTGCTGAGACGCATGCAGAGCTTTTGGGGCGCATGGTTGTGGAAGTGCATGCAAAGACTTGGCTTCTGTCTTGAGATCAGGAGTAAGTCTAGGGGCGCATGGCTTTTGAGGCGCATGCAGTCTTCTGTGTGCATGGCTGTGAGGCGCTGTCACTCCCCGTTCCCAGAATGCGTATTTTTATACAAGAATGCGTATTTTTATACATGTACAATTCATGTATATTTATTTAGTATTTATCATGTATTATTCTGTATTTAAATTCCTTTAATTTCATGTTAATTAATTACCTGCATTTTATTTCCTGCAATTTTATTCCTGTAATTTATTTCTGTATTTTATTTTCTGCTTTTAACCTCTCTGCTTGCTTTCGGGTTGGCCTTGGTTGAACCCGACCCAATAACCCCACCTACCACCACCCTTCCATATTTAAAGTCCCATCTCCTTCTCTCTCTTCATAACTCTCATTCTTCACTATTACTTCTTCTTCTTCCTCATCACTCTCTCCACCAACCCATCAGCAGGCAAGTGCAATCTTGCTTCTTGCTTGGAGAACCATTTTTATGGTTCATTTGTCTTCCTCTCATGATCCTGAGAGAGTTTAATACTTAGCATTTTTTATTTCTCTGGCTTGTTTCTTCTAGATCTAAGTTGTCGTTTTCTCGGTTGTTCATGGGTTTTGATCTCCCAACCTGGCGTGTATTCTCGGTTGTCCATGGGTTCTGAACCATGGGAACTTTATTTCTGGCTTGGGACGAAGGTTCCTGAGTCACGCACACGTCTTTACGTGTCTGCGTGTATTTTTAGTCACGCACACGTCTTTACGTGTCTGCGTGTATTTTTAGTCACGCACACGTTCTTACGTGTCAGCGTGTATTTTTAGTCACGCTCACGTCTTTACGTGCATGCGTGAATTTTTAGTCACGCTCACGTCTCTACGTGTCAGCATGAATTTTGAGTCACGCTCACGTCTTGCATGCGTGCGTGACATTTGAGTTACGCACACGTCTTTGCGTGCGTGCGTGAATTTCTTATCACTTTTCACGCTCACTTTCCACGCTCATTTTTTACGCTCACTTTTCCACGCTCACTTTTCACGCTCACGCTGTGCGTGCGTGAATTTCCCTTCACGCTCACGCTGTGCGTGCAAACGTGAACCACTTTTCACGCTCACTCCTACTAGACTTGTTGGCGTGACTTGTTGGCCTTAGCATAGACTTGTTGGCGTGACTTCCTGACTTGAGTGTTTCTATTTTGTTCTCTAATTTATTCATTTAATGGTGGCATGATAGTTCTCCTGATTATATCCTTATGCTTTTTGCATGAACTCGATAATCTTAGCATGTTAATATTTTAATACATATGGTTGTGTAGAACATGCCTTGTGTCTTGATTGGTTTATGGATACCCAGTGAGACTGGACTTAACCTTGAGAGTTGTAGACTCGACCCCAATTGATACTAAATGACTTTCATGCCTTGTCACCATTGATAGTAATGGTTATCTTGACTAAATTGATCATGCGTTCCTAGTTGGAACTAAGAGACTGGCTAGTCGTCTTATTGAATTGAATGAATGAGACACGTTCATGTAATGAACTATTGTAATCGACTGGCTGATCCCGAATATTGACATACAGGCACATGCAGGCTTCAAATTATTTATTTATTTATTTATCTTCCAAAAACAGCATGTGTACTTTATGGTCAAGGCATGATTACTCCGTGGTTAGATTTGATTGTTGTATTACGCTATGTAAGACCTACAACATAGCCGCACGGGTATCGTTGTAGAGTTGTGCATATCGTACCCCGTACAAAAGTACTCATTTGAATGACCATAATCCACGGCATGGGATTTCGCTTAACATAGAGGCTTTAAGTTAAATAAAATAATGATGGCATGGAGAGAATGGATTCCCGAGTTCTTACATGGCAGCCCTCTTGGGACTAGTAGTGTCCGACAGGCCGGCTGGTTCCCACAGATACTGTAAATCTGTCACACGGGCAGGGAACGGTATCTGCTTATATTATTAAATTGTACATGGTATATTAACGGCGGGCGTCCCGCTGGGATTCGTCTAATTACATGATTGGCGCAATTGATTGACTGGATAGACTAGCCTTGCTCGCGCATAGTAAGAACTGAGGAATTCCTATTTGCATCATTCCAGGATAACTTGGGACTCACAATAGCAAGCCGTAGGAGTTGATTGGCCGTTCAAGATGATTTGTTTGTGTACTGTACCTACTCTGTTGCCTAACTGAGATGATCAGAATATCAGGACATGACGGGCCAACTTCTGTCCTTGTTTGGTTGGGAGGTTGGTTCGAAGTGTCGTGATGTTATGTGAATCCTAGTGGATAGCAGAGATCTATTATTATATTCTCTTACTTACTGGTTTAATCCTTCATATCGTCCTTCCTTGTGGTACTTGCTATTAGAGGTCTAACCTCTCTGGTTTTGCATGGCCAGATTTAGAGCCGGTTCCCGAGGACTCAGCTTACTTCTACCTCCAAGATGGTCAATACTAGAGGAATGATCGCAGGAGGACTCGAGTGGGTTCCTTACTCCACCACTCGTTTTGTTATTTACTTTATACTTAGCCGTTTGGCACCGACATGTTAGTCGGATTGTCTTGTACTTACTTTTGCATAATTGTAACTAAGTCAGACTGCAGCTGATAACAATTGTGTATACGTTACTATACCATCTGGCTATGTCTTGTAAAGCCAGATCTCAAGAACATTTTGACTAAGCATTTGGGACGCCTTACTGCTTTATCTTACATGTTCTCTATTTTTGCTTCTTGTTCGAATGATTGAGACAATAGATGTGAAGTGACCATAGTAAGACTTTCATGTAGTATGCACCCCCTCGTCTGGTTAGACAGCATTGATCGTATTATACGGTATTCATCTACCCGTAATACGTAGCTGGCTGAGTCATTCCCCCGCTCTCCAGTATTCTGGTTCTGGGGCGTGACAGGCGCATGCGAATAAACGATCGGCCACATGGCAAGGACAGTTGTAGCTGACCAAAAGTGTAATGATGGTGCTGATGTCAGCGGCTCTTCATTTTATGCAAAGGACGACTGATTGGACGACTCTTTGGAAGATGTGTTGCCGCTTTTGTCACTCATCATTAAATGCTTGATGATGACAAGTTTGAAAGGGGCACATCGGTTAATTCCAATCTGGGCGCATGGGTCTATATCCTACTGGGCACATCAGTAGGGGCGCATGATATCGATGGCGCATCTGCTATGTGTCATATTCTCTTTGGCCTATTTGTTGAGTTCTTCTAGGCGTTAATGGCTGCCTTATTTTTAGCAGAATACGAAAAGACAAGTTCATTGCCATGAATGCAAATTTATTGCATGGAAGTCGGAGAGACTTCTACTTGGCGTACGGCTGTGGGCTGCCCGGTTTGTATAAATAGCCGCATGAAGGGTTCTTCACTTGTCTTTCCAAAATGGAGATGAACTCAGCTGCCCCCTGCTTTGGCGAACCGCCGAACTCCTTATTCGAAGAAGCTTTGACGACGAGCTCCTTCCGAAGGTGAAGATGCGCGGAGTTAGTTCTTTCGCCATCGGCCCTGTTTTCGTACAAGCCTATGAAAATGCCTGTTGCATCCAAATATCGAGATCGTCGTGTCTCGACATAAGATGAAGGTGCCTGTTACATCCAAAGATTGGGGCGGTCGTGCTCCAATTTTTGTTATATTGGAAGAGCCGCAGGTTAGGGCTATCGTGCCCTAATTTTTATGCTAGAAGAGCTATTTCCTCTTGCTAGAGTGCCTGCATGCCGGCGAGGAAGTGATTCGTTCTGACTGTGCACGGGGGTGCACCTGCGCTAAGATGTTGGAATGATGTACCTGGCTGTGGCACTTGAATGATGCACCTGACAAGTGATGTGCCTGGCTGTAGCTTTTAGGATTTTGTTTCTCTGTTGTAAAAGAATTCTCCTTTGTAAAGAGTTTAGACATGTAATAGACTTTCATATAAAATAAAATCCTAGTTTCTTGATGTCTTATACTCTTTGTTTGTGTTCTGCTGTGCCGAGTACTCTTGTCTGTTCTGGCGCATATCAGTGTGGGGCGCATGAGAATTTATGGCGCATATGGACTCTGGCCTGAAATTTTATGCTTCTACAAGACCCCCTTCAAAGTTTCCAAAACTTTTTGCCATATTTTTGGAATACTTTGAACAAGAAGCGTGAGTAGCTATCTTGGGCGCATAACCTCCTCTGAGCGCATGCCCTTGTGAGGGCGCATGCAGTGGGAGCGCATGCTGTTGGGGCGCATGCTGTTCTCGAGAAGAGATAACGCCTCGAACTTTAGAAAGATTACTAAAATCTTTTTTAGAAGATTTGCAGCCGTCAGTTTTACGAGACTCGAGGCATTTGCTGACATCACGCCTTATCGGTTTACGCGCGTGATCGGGCCTATAAATAGGCGACTAAAGGAAAGAGGGGGTCTTTCCTTCTTCTTCTTAAAACAGCCTTTGTCTTCTTCTTTAGAGCTTTTCCTCCTTCACCTTCGTTAGAGAGATGGCTCCCACGACTCCCCGAGGCGGTGCAGGCCAAGGCAAGGGCAAGGAACCAATGGAGGTCGACATGGAGGATGCCCCCATCGTCATGGCGACGCACGCCGATGTACGACTGAAAGTGATCGGTGGGTACTCTCTTGCCTTGGTGTCTTCGCTCCATTGTGTTACTGTTAGGGATGTGTGGATGTGACTAGGATGAGTCGCATCCCTATAGACACGCCTAGGATTCCCATTGCTGACGCGCATGGACTTTGTCCTGATGATGCGCCGAAGCTCCTTCTGCTGACACGCATGGACTTAGGTCCTGATGATGCGTCGAAGCTCCTTTTGCTGACGCACATGGACTTAGGTCCTGATGATGCGTCGAAGCTCCTTCTGATGACGCGCATGGACTTAGTCCTAATGATGCATCGAAGCTTCTCTTCAGTGCGCCTGGATATTGATCATGTGCATTTTTGATGAGGCTCCATCTGTGCGCATGGGTTTCGACCCAATTTGATGCGCCAGATTTGCTGATGTGCCTCAAATGCTTTATTTTGAGCTTCGAAACCTTTTTGCTAACTTTTGGAGGGGCCTTTGATCTTGACTGACCACTTTGTTTTGTAACAGTGTTGATGACCATCTCTGTGCTGGATGAAGTCTTGCAAGACCCTGCGCTCTGTCAGATGGGCCTGGACTTTAACGAAGAGGTTGTTAATCCAGCCAAGGCTGCTATTATGCTGGACCAGCCTCCAAAAAGAATGGCCCAGATTCGCGATCGGCACTTCACTGTCGTCTAACGTATAATGGAGAGGGAACTCGAGTCTGCTAAATCTGACATATCTTTCTTAAGACCGAAGTTCCTGTTCGGTGACCGTTTGACCTCCACCTAAGCGAAAGTGCTGAAGATCAAGGAAGACTAGTTCTTCAAATCAAGTGATATGAATATGTACATCTCGAAGCTGGAACGTCAGTTGCCTTTGATGGCTTTCTGTAGTCTGGCTTCCAAGAGGAGGATGAAGTGGGTGCTTTGCGACTGCGGAGTACATGGCGCTCCCATTTATCCAGCAGATCTATAGTCACTGAGGACATGACCATATGGCCGAGATCTTGGAAGCCTCTATCGCTGAGCTCGACCTTCATCTTACGGAACTCCGAAACATTCATCGGAATGATCTTTCCGTTTTGATAGAGGAGGAGTAGAACAAGCTTGTGACTGAAGTCGAGTCAGCCTACTTTGACACCATGGCTATCTGGGTGCAAGAGTTGGCCAGTGCTGAGACCAAGGAGCAGAGGCTGTCCTCGTCGATGGAGGAGAAGGCCAATCTGTGGGAATCTCTGAACGCTAGCATAGCGGAGGTTGACGCCAAGATTCGTTTTCTTCAAGGACAGCTTGCTCAGCTTCTGGCTGATTCTGAAGGAGCACAGGCTGATCATGTCCAGCTTAAAGAAGAGGCGACAAATTTCACTTGCCATGTGGCCTTCCTATTTCGTCAAAAGAAGGAGTTGGACGAGAAATATGCGGCTAATCTTCCTTCTGAGGCCAGACAGTGCGTTGTGATGTTGAGCGTCGTATTTTGGCGACTGTAGAGACCAGGGCCGAGGCTCTAAAGCGTCATATTGACGAGCTATATGCTGACCCTTAGTTCTTTTATCTTTTTTTTGGAGACGCAGTTGTCTCTTTTCTTTTCTTTTGCAAATGTAGTCCTTCCATTTCCTGTCTTTGAAAAAAATAAAGAACATTTTGCTTTCGTTCATTCTTGTGATGAATCCGTGATTTTTGGTGGACCCATTATCTTTTGCACACCTTAGTTTCTAGGTACAGATAATAAGTTACTCATGGAGGACACCGACACATTTAATCAGAGGTAATATGGACGTGGTGAATATGGGTTAATTCCGCTGGGGGTTTTATGTCAACTTATCATCCTTGGCGCATCTTGATGTTAGGTACGGATGTAACGCCCCAGTACCAAAATATTTAGGACTAAGTACGTAGTCATGCCAGCTGTATACATACGAAGCATAGTCCAATATATGGAAACTTTGTATGTACACATAAGCTGTAAAATACAGTAACCATGAAACTAATCTCATCCACAAATAAATATATCATAAGATCAATTCATAAATGTCATGGTACAATATGTTGGGCGAAGACAAATCTACTACCAACTAAAATGAAAAATACATAGGAATGAAAAAAATTTGTTGAACGATGCGAAGACAATCTCAGTACAATCATCCTCGAAGAAAGAGTAGGTCATGGCCTTGGCTAGAGCACCTGCGAAACATCACAAAAGAAAACACACCCGGAGAAAGCACCAGGTCCTCAGAGGGACGTAACAAGATACAGGAAGAACATGCCATTATAACTGCAAATGTAAACACTATAAACTACAACACAACTGGATCCCTTACCGTCTAAGTGATATGCACTTTGAGGATAACGTTCTATGCAGGGGCTGTAGGATCAGCAGAGTAAATAAAGAATGGCCGTCAAGTAGTGCTCATCCGAGTCACTATCGGCCGGGGCAGCTAGTAGCGCTCATCCGAGTCACTATCAACCCATAAATGTGTGTAAAAATAAATGTAGCCCCTATGCTAATAGTTGTCCTCTCCCCCCAAAATGATACTATACATGCGTCGTAACCACGACGCACCAACACGTGTCACTTCCACAACATTGTTTTACACCTGATAACCGTCAAGTCCTCTAACATGCATATATTGACAGTTATTCCTACGCATGAGCATGGGGGATCAGCCAACACGCAAGTGACTTCTATATGTACTTTCAACTCACACACATCTCGTGATACAATCGTGACAAGTTAATGAGATGCATTACATTGACGATAGTCTCTTAACTCTAGGTCCACATGCAAGAAGAAAAATAAATAAATGAAAATAAAAGTGCAGAAAATATACAATAACAAAATAATAAGATGCAACTAAATGTAAGCGTTAAATATGGCAAGGTATCTTGCCTGATGTCCGAGTGAGGTAAGATGATGTCATGGCGATGAATCAACAACAGCGCACAAAGAGGAAGGTATAGGAACAACTTCGGATGTTGAAAATATTCTATTATCTAATTATAATTAATACTGCACCTATTACATTTATTTAATAGATTCAGAAATTAGGATATGACATAGGTTTTTGTATCAACTTTCCGAAAAACTAAATGGATCGCATTTTCATTTCTGGAATCTCCCGAAATCGCAAAAATACTGAAACACGTTTATTTATGGAACACTAGATACTCAAATAGTTTTGCAGAAATCTACAGAATGAACTTTGTCTATTAAAATATGTTTCTGGAAAGCTTACCACGATACGCTTCTTTTAAAAAAAAACTGGAGGCGAACCGGAGTTTGGAGCTAGGAGATATCGTCATTCCAAGTTGCTCTTGCTACTAAAAAGTGGAGCTGAATTCTGATGACGAATTTTTGAGTTCCAATTGGACTAAAAATAATTTTGAATTATGGTTGATAGAAAGGAATGTATTGGTTATATATAGGTACTTATTTCAGATTTATCTCCTAAATTAGATAGGATTTGATTTAAATTGATAGGACTTTGTTAGGATATAATATAGATAGATATGTTTTCCAAGTAGAAGTAGGATTAATTTAAAGTATAGTTCATATTTATTTAAATTATCTATAACATTATTTAAAATTACTATAGATAATACGTAGAGTTAATATTTATTTAAGCAACCATCATCTAATCTCATTTATACAATCTGAAATATTTAATACTAAATTGACATTTATTCTATATTATGTAAATAGTGTACAATATAAGTAACATGTAAAAAGTAATAAAAGTTATGAAATAAATCCTAAAATTTTAAAAAAATTTGTATAATATAGTTTAGATCCTTAATGTACTAGAAAAATAGCTTTATATTTTTATACTAAATTCACTAATGAGCACTATACTAAATATATATAAAATAATACAAATTATATAATAAGTCAATAAATAGTTGGTTAAAATTCCAAAAATTCCACAAATATTTATTTTGAAAAATAAGGGGGTTTACAAAAGTCTTATCTAGATAAGGACTAAGAAGAGTTTTAATTCTCCTTAGATTTTTCACTATTTAACTCAAATTGATTTAAAAGTAACTCAATCAAATATAATCCAATGTAGATAGATTCTACTGTATTTAAATAACTTAATATTTTTTTTCAACTTAAATCACCATAATTAATTAAATATTAAATCAACCCATATTTAATATACTTTTTTCGAAATAATATATTAATGATAATAATTAATTTAGAAAATACAAATATATATACACTCACATGCAAAAATAATACTTACATAAAACACAGTCTTTCTAAATTACTAGTTATACTTGTACCATAAAATAAAATTGCCTTTTTAAATAAAAGTAAAGTTTGGCAATTCTCGGTGCGACACATTTACAACTTCAAGCAATATAAAATATTTGAAATATTTTCTAAATCTATATAATTAAAACGTTTTATAAAAATATGTACTTTACACTTATTCGCACCTGACAAAAAATTTACGAAACGCAAACTCGTACGCGATGTACAAATACGAAGTACAAAAATTAATACCATATTTATTAAAAAAAATCATAGTAGAAATTTAGGGTTTTTACATCCTACCAAACTTACAAGAATTTCGTCCTCAAAATTTAGGAATAGCTAGGGTAGGGGAGATAGAAAGAGTTTATCAATACCAAAATACGATTAAATTTTTGGATGAGGCGAAGAAACAACGTTCGACACAAACATGCATTGGAAGATCGTGATTTTGATATCTGCAAAAATACATCATGGTTATGGAATTGAAGAAGGGTCGCTAGTTAAGGTAATAAGATCATTATAACACGGATTAGAGAATAGTAAGGAATTGAGTAGATCAAAGAGAATAATTTAGGCATTTAGGAGATGTGGTTCCTTAGGAGAAAACTGGATACCAATCGTCTTGGTTGAGAGTTTGATTATGTGACCTTTAGGATCATTCTCGTGTGTTCAAGAATGATTGGAAGGGCACTATAATAATTCTAGGGTTGAGGAGGGGAAGAGTAGTTTAATGCGAGGATATAGCCACATGGATTGGTCGGTGGCTATCTATATTCGTGTATATATATAACTGATAGGGCAACTAAAGGTGATACCTTGAGTCTATAAGTACAGTGTCTGGTCTTTCTAAAGTAAGTGAAAGTCAAAAACAATAAAGAGTTCAAAGACAATGCTATTGAGTATGAATACGTGGTTCATGGGCAACATAAATAATTCGAAAATTCGAATTGTCAAGGCTGTTGCAGATGAGACTCTTGGACAAGTTTAACTATGTCTCCATCCATGTCAAATAATATATAAAAAGCAAACCAATGTGCACTAGGTTAATCAGACCATCATGTACCGGTTCTGATTAGACAATATGTTAGTGGGTGCGCACCCAATAAAATATGTCATGATCAAGCTTGGTAAAGAAAGAAGCTTGCAAAACTGAGGCTAAATTAGCAGCATAAGATTGTCAAAATATAAGTAAGGAATACTAATGAAGGAAATTAAATAGTCGAAGATCCATTAAAATCTAAGTCTTGCCCGAAGTTTGGGCTTTGCAGTCGTCCTAGTGTTTTCTTATCTATAGCTTGGTTGACTAGATAAGTTAGGGTCCTCTGAATTCTATAGTCTAAGTAAACTTATCAATATGGGTCACAAGGACAAAGCTTTGTTAGGTCATGAGATATTCTACCCAACTTACAAGAGTTAAAGTAGTAGTGTGATGGGACAATGGGTTAAGCAATCAAGATAAAGCACAAAGTTAAGCATTTAAGGAATTAAGTAAAACAAAATCACATATCGGATCGAAAGAATTGAGTCGAGGTTGAGTCCCTATCCTTGGTCAAAAAATATATCGGTATCATGATAAAGGTTATAGTCTAGTCTTTATGACCCGAAATTCATATCATAAAAATAGAGTACCAAGGGACGTGTTTGAGTGGGACATGATATACCTACATGAAGGTGAGCTCGTCTAGGTCTTACATATGAAATTTGTTGGAAGGAAACAGCTAGTATTACATTCCAAATATCAAAGTCATGGTAAAGGACACAAAATGATCTAAAATAGAAAGTGGGAGTTCATGAAGTGACAATTAATGCACAAACATTAAAGAAGATCAAGTTGAAGCATGAAATAAAATTAATTAAGGAATCTAGTAAAATAATTTAGGGACACAGTTTTCAGAGAGAAGATAGTCTCCTAGGTGGATACAGTCAAGGAACGATTAAATCATTTCTCAAATTTCAAACGGTTAGAAGGTCACAATAAAAGATCTGGATTTGGGGAAAGGTCAAGTAAGTCAAAATTGAGATATAGTCACATGATTTGGTCGAAGACTAACTATACTTGTGTATATACAAGTATCTTGGTCATGGATGGAATGTAGAGTAGCTCTATCTCATTATGGTGACCTTGTCTGCTTCTTGGTTCTCTATCAAGATAAGATTTAATCCCAAAATTTGAGTTCCCAATATGTATTTCCAAGCTTGACATAAACTACGATATTCAAGCATAATCATAAAAATAATTCAAGTCTTTAATAACCCTAAGATAACCCTTAGTATGACAAAATATATATATATTATATATATTTTTTTTCTCCAATATGCACAAGCTAAACTTTCTTATTCTCTAGTCGGCTGTCATCCATCATAACTAAAAAAATTAGATTCCTCTAATCAATCTCAAAATAAGCTTTATCATATCTCTTAATAAATTTTCCACAAAATCACAATATTATAAATCCAAACTTTAAACTCAAGATTTAGATAATCTTATCAATCGTGAATTATGCGACAAAATTTGAAGATTTTCTCACAATTGAAATATTAAACTCAAAATCTAAATAAATTTATCAATCATAGATCGTATGACACAGTTCAAAATTTAAAATTTTCCTCAAATCAATTTATATCCTCAAAAGATATGAATAGCTATAACCCAAAAATCATAAATATTTTTTAAATCTTTAAAATCAAAGATTTTACTCAATCTTCTATCAATCCTTTGGTGAATACTCCTAGTAGTCTTAAGATAAAATTATCTCTGTCCTCAAAGTTGGTAATATTGCTACTGCCCAACTTAGAATTAATTAATCCTTAAGTTCATACTTTTAGAAAAATAAATGCCTCTATATCTTAAATAAGACCACAATGTATACTAATTGTGAATATAATCCTTCTAGTCACGTGTTTGACCTATGAGCATATACTAGTATAGTCATCTTTCTAACCGACATTAAGCACGAGAAAGTAAGGATTCACGATAGAAAGGGGTCAAACAAGATGCAATCAAGGGAGGCAAACGAGAGTTCGAAGTTTGGATTCAAGAAAGAATGTCAAGTATATTGATGAGATCCTATACTCTAATCCTATCTGCAGGCTCACATTAGTACAATAACGTAGCCGAAGTGATAAACTTGACCTGTATGGGCCACCACAAAAACATGTAACGCCCCAGTCCCAAAATATTTAGGACTAAGTACGTAGTCATGCCAGCTGTATACATACGAAGCATACTCCAATATATGGAAACTTTTTATGTGCACATAAGCTGTAAAATGCAGTAACCATAAAACTAAGCTCATCCACAAATAAATATATCATAAGATCAATTCATAAATGTCATTGTACAAAATGTTGGGTGGAGACAAATCCACTACCAACTAAAAAGAAAAATACAAAGGAATGAAGGAAATTTGTTGAACGATGCGAAGACGATCTTAGTGCAATCATCCTCGAAGAAAGAGTAGGTCATGGCCTTAGCTAGAGCACTTGCGAAACATCACAAAAGAAAACTCACCTGGAGAAAGCACTAGGTCTTCAGAGGGACGTAACAAGATACAGGAAGAACATGCCATTATAACTGCAAATGTAAACACTATAAACTACAACACAACTGGGTCCCTAACCGTCTAAGTGATATGCACTTTGAGGACAACGTTCTACGCAGGGGCTATAGGATCAGCAGAGTAAATAAAGAATGGCCGTCAAGTAGTGCTCATCCGAGTCACTATCGGTCGGGGCAGGAAGTAGCGCTCATCCGAGTCACTATCAACCCATAAATATGTGTAAAAATAAATGTAGCCCCTACGCTAATAGCTTTCCTCTTCCCCCAAATGATACTATACATGCGTCGTAACTACGACGCACCAACACGTGTCACTTCCACAATATTGTTTTATACCTGATAACCGTCAAGTCCTCTAACATGCATCTATTGACAGTTATTCCTACGCATGCGCACGGGGGATCAGCCAACACGCAAGTGACCTCTATATGTACTCTCAACTCACACACATCTCGTGATACAATCGTGACAAGTTAATGAGATGTATTACATTGACGATAGTCTCTTAACTCTAGGTCCACATGCAAGAAGGTAAATAAATAACTGAAAATAAAAGTGCAAAAAATATACAATAACAGAATAATAAGATACAACTAAATGTAAGCAGTAAATATGGCAAGGTATCTTGCCTGATGTCCGAGTGAGGTAAGATGATGTCTTGGCGATGAATCAACAACAGCGCACAAAGAGGAAGGTGTAGGAACAACTTCGGATGCTGAAAATAGTCTATTATCTAATTATAATTAATACTGCACCTATTACATTTTTTTAATAGATTCTGAAATTAGGATATGGCATAGATTTTTATATCAGCTTTCCGAAAAACTAAACGGATTGCATTTTTGTTTCCGTAATCACCCGAAATCGCAAAAATACTGAAACACGTTTATTTTTGGGATACTAGATAATCAAACAGTTTTGTAGAAATCTACAGAACGAACTTTGTCTATTAAAATATGTTTTTGGAAAGCTTACCACGATACGCTTCTTTTAAAAAAAATTGGAGGCGAAACGGAGTTCGGAGCTAGGAGATATCATCGTTCTAAGTTGCCGATCTTGCTACAAAAAAGCGGGATTGAATTCTAATGACGAATTTTTGAGTTCCTATTGGACTAAAAATAATTTTAAATTATGGTTGATAGGAAGGAATGTATTGGGTATATATAGGTACTTATTTCAGATTTACCTCCTAAATTAGATAGGATTTGATTTAAATTAATAGGAGTTACTTTGTTAGGATATAATATAGATAGAGATGTTTTCCAAGTAGAAGTAGGATTAGTATTAATTTAAAATATAGTTTATATTTATCTAAATTATCTATAATATTATTTAAAATTACTATAGATAATAAATAGAGTTAATATTTATTTAAGCAACCTTCATCTAATCTCATTTATAAAAGCTGAAATATTTAATACTAAATTGACATTTATTCTATATTATGTAAATATTGTACAATGTAAGTAACATGCAAAAAGTAATAAAAGTTATGAAATAAATCCTAAAATTTTTAAAAAATTTGTATAATATAGTTTAGATCCTTAATGTACTAGTAGCTTTATATATTTTTATGCTAAATTCACTAATGAGCACTATACTAAATATATGTAAAATAATACAAATTATATAATACGTCAATAAATAGTTATTTAAAAATCCAAAAATTCCACAAATATTTAGTTGAAAAATAAAGGGGTTTATAAAAGTCTTATCTAGATAAGGACTAAGAAAGGTTTTAATTCCCCTTAGATTTTCCACTATTTAATTATAATTGATTTAAAAGTAACTCAATCAAATATAATTCAATGTAGATAGATTCTACTGTATTTAAATAACTTAATAATTTTTTTCAACTTAAATCACCATAATTAATTACATATTAAATCAACCCATATTTAATATACCTTTTTTGAAATAATATATTAATGATAATAATTAATTTCAAAAATACAAATATATATACACTCGCATGCAAAAATAATACTTACATAAAATACAGTTTTTCTAAATTACTAGTTATACTTGTACCATAAAATAAAATGACATTTTTAAATAAAAATAAAGTTTGGCAATCCTCGGCGCGACGCATTTACAACTTCAAGCAATATAAAATATTTGAAATATTTTCTACATCTATATAATTAAAACGTTTTATAAAAATATGTACTTCGTACTTATTCGCACTTGACGAGCAATTTATGAAACGCAAACTCGTACGCGATGTACAAATACGATACAAAAATCAATACCATATTTATTAAAAAAATCGTAGTAGAAATTTAGGGGTTTTACAATGGATAATAAGTTGAGAGAGAGGACCGACATATTTACTCAGAGGTAATATGGACATGGTAAATATGGGGCTAAATAGTAGAGTTTTTCTGCTCGGAGGTGATATAATGTGGTACAAGTAAACTCTGTGGGGATTTATAGAACAACTCAGAGGTGATATGGACGTGGATGTTCTATGGTTGATGTGCAAGAGCTCAGGGATCGTTGTACGGGATGTTTACTCAAAGGTACTGGACATGGTAAACATAGTAACGAGCATGATCTTACGTAGTGTAAAATCCTACTTAATAGGGTGTAGAGAAGCAACTCAGAGGTGATATGGACATAGTTATTCTTCTACTGGGAATGCAACGGAACAGCTGGGTTCCAGAAGCACATGTTTGTCAAGGAAAGGGGTGTGAACCTAGTTTTGTCAAGTTTACGAAGTTCTCTCTTCTGGGGAGAGGGTAGTACATTTTTGACGGGTGTCAGGAATAGTACTTCTTCAGGAACTTACCGTTGATGGGCATCATGAACAAGACTCTATTAGGTTGAGCGAGACGGTCAGCACCGTTTGAGTATACCATCTCTATGATGAAGGATCCTTCCCACTTGGGTTCGAACTTTTCTGGTGTCTTGTGAGTCATCACTATCGGTCTTCTGACGGCCAGAACCAAGTCACTTACTCGAAAAGTCCTCTGTTTGACCCTTTTGTTGAAAGCCTGTGAGATGCGGACTTGGTAAAGTTCGATGCGCTGTTGAGCCAAGAGGCATTTTTCGTCCAGCGCTTCTAACTCTTGCAGACGGCGACGTTGATGGTCTTCTTCTGTCAGTTGATTCGTGATCGCTACTTAGAGTGAGGATATCTAGATTTCTAGCGACAATACCACTTCGCTCCCACAGACCAAGGAGAACGGTGTGTTGCCTGTCGGGGTCCATACCGTTGTGCGATAGGCCCAAAGGCATTCACCGAGCTTCTCTTCGCAGTCGCGTTTGTTGGATGACACGACTTTTTCGAGTAGCTTGACGATGGTTTCATTAAAAGCTTCAGCCAATCCATTTGCTGCCGGATTGTAGGCAGTTGATGCCATATTCTGAATGTGATTCTTATCGCAGAATCTGCTGAACGCATGGCCGATGAATTGTGAACCGTTGTCGTGGATGATCCTTCGGGGTACCCCGAAACGGTAGATGACTTGATGCTTGATGAAGCTGATCACCTTTGAACTTTTTTATTTCTGTCAGTGGCATAGCTTCTGCCCACTTAGAAAAGTAGTCGGTGATTGTTAGGATAAAGCGGTGTCCCTTAGATGAGGGAGGGGTGATAGGTCCCACTATGTCCATGCCCCAGGCTTCGAATGGCCAAGAGGCGATCGTAAGACGTAGAGGCTCTGACGGCTTGTGGATGAAGTCGGCGTGTAGCTGGCAAGCATGATATTTCTTTGCATACTCAATAGCATCAGCCATCATGGTGGTCCAGTAATAGCCCATACGTCGTAGTCGGTTCTGTAGCTTAGGACCTGGTTGATGAGCTCCGTATGTTCCGTCATGAGCTTCATGAAGGGCTTCAGCAGCTTCTTCGTTTGATCGACATCGGAGGAGAAGTCCATCGTAGGATCGTCGGTACAATATTTTAGTAGCCGTATTATAATAGAACCAGAGGGAACGCCTTCTTTCTGAAACTGCCTCCTTCAGGTCTTCTGGGAGGATTCTGTAGACGATAAAGTGGATGAACGAGAATCTTCAGTCTCTGACGTTAATGCTGGTATCTATAGCCATGGCATGAGTTGTTCGCATACACAGATTGTTTCTGGGACAAGCCAAATCCCGACCCACCACTGTAATAAAGTGTTGAGTCCCGACTGGTGTAGCCAATGAGGCTGCGAGACCAGCCAGAGCGTCAGCTTCCAAGTTTTGCAGCCGAGGCACGTGTTCTATGAAGAACTCAGCGAAGGTTGAGATAATGTCCAACGTTGCTTGGTGATAGCGGACGAGGTCTTCATGGCGGACCTCGTATTTCCCTCGGACTTGATTGACGACGAGTTTTGAGTCGTCGTAAGATTCGAGGTAATCTACCCCCAGCTGCTTTGCCAACTGGAGTCCCATGATGAGGGCATTGTATTCCGCAACATTGTTGGAGCACGGCTCTGAAAGAGAGTAGGCGTGTTGGATGACCAGCTTGTCGTAGGAGATCAGGACTACCCCCACTCATGCAATGATCTGGCCTTTTGAGCAAGTTCTAGAGGCACCGTCGAAGAACATTAGCCAAACGAGGTTCTTTTCGATAATGTTCGATTCTTGCACTTCATCGCAAATGTCTTCATAGAGTCTGGACGATTCCGAAATTGGGTGCGCTGCTAAGAAATCAGCCAGTGCTGGCCTTTGACTGCCTTTTACGGGACGAATACTATGTCATATGGTGTCAATAGTATCGCCCAAGTAGCTAACCGGGAGTTTAGTGCTCCCGACTTTGTCATGAGGACTCTGAACAGATTGACTCGGGAGATGACGTGAATTATCTGTCCCGAGACATAATGACGAGTCTTCTGGATGGCAAACACCAGAGTTAGACATTCTTTTTCGACGGGGTTGTACCGGTGTTCGGTCCCGACCATTGTCCTACTTAGGTAGTAGATAGCCTGCTCATGGCCCGCTTCATTGTTCTGGGCCAACAAAGCGCCAAGGGAATGGTCCATTGTACGGACGTAGAGCAGGAATGGTTTGCCTGCGACGGGTGCCACCAGAACTGGAGGACGCGTCAGATAAGCTTTGATGTCGTCGAAAGCTTTCTGATATTCTTTCGTCCAGACATAGGAGACTCCCTTCTTCATAAGCTTGGTGAAGGGTTGGCATTTTCCGGAAATGTTTGCAATAAACCTTCGGATGTATGCGAGACATCCTTGTAGGTCTCGAAGTTCTTTAAGGTTCTTCGGATGATCCATATCAAGGATGGCTTTGATCTTCTCAGGATCGACGTGAATGCCCTTTGCAGTGATAATAAAGCCCAAGATTTTTCCACTAGAAATCCCAAGGAAGGATTTAGCGGGGTTCATCTTAAGCTGATGTGCCCTCATGAGATCGAAGACTGTCTTCAGGTCTTGTAGGTTATCACCCCGAAGACGGCTTTTGACGGCGATATCGTCAATATAGAACTCGACTATTTTGCAAAGATGCTGACAGAAGATGGTGCTCATTGCTCGTTGGTATGTGGCACCTGCATTCTTTAAGCCAAAGAGCATTACTGTGTAGCAATAAACCCTCTTCGGAGTCCTGAACGACGTGTGTCTTTCGTCGTCTGGGAACATCTTGATCTGGTTGTAGCCCGAGTACCCATCCATGAAGGACATGCGCTCGAAGCAACATGTGTTGTCGATCATTACGTCAGTGATCGGGAACGAAAACTCGTCCTTTGGATAAGCAGAGTTGAGGTCACAGAAGTCGATGTAGACCCGTATCTTCCCGTTCTTTTTAGTGACGAAACGATGTTAGCCACCCAGTCTGGATGTTGGTCTTCGCGAATAAACTCGCTGTCTATGAGCTTATCTACTTCTTTGTCGATAGCGTCCATGATGTTGGGACGAAAGCGTCGATGTTGCTACTTAACGGACTTAGCGTCAGGTAAGATATTATGCTTGTGCATCGTAACTTGTGGGTCGAGTCCCCGCATGTCTTTGTAGCTCCAGGCGAAGATGTCGATGTATTCTTTGACCAGTTGGACCAAAGATTCTCGGTCCTTTTCTGCTAAGCTCTTGCTGATAAAGATAGGTTTGGAGGAAAATCCATCCCCGAGGTCGATTTGCTCGACTTCGTCTTTAGTAGGGGGTTTTTGTAGTTCAAAGCGAGATTCCCATGGCGCACCTAGGCGTTGAGCCTAGGGTTCTTCTTCGAAAACTCTATTGCCTGGTCGTCGTCTTTATCTTCTAAAGGATGTACGAATGTATGTTGGCTGACAGCACTTTCCTGAAGATTAGGCCGATGCTAGTGTCAGAGTCCCAAGTAGAAGCTTCAGACGAGTGAGAATGTGTGACATCCTCTGCTTCTGAATTCTCCGGGGTTATCGGAGGTGTGACGTAGCCCATCCCCTGTCGTGACGTAGCCCATCCCCTGTCGAGTACGGTGGTAATAGTCCTGTGACTTTCCTTTCGGCACGAGAAGTCATAGGGGAAGATGTTGACCTTTGCCATAGTTCAGACCCTGGTTGCTCTTCAGGTTGTAACCCATCTTTTGGATGAGATATTTGGCTCGATCATTGTACCGGTAAATTTACAGTCTGTCGGTGTCGGGTTCTGGCTCTGCCGGTGGAAGGTCTTGATGACGCTCGACTTTGTCGAAGATGATAGAACTCTCATCCTGGTTCCGAAGCGGGACTATGTAATAGACTCCTTGGTATGGGACGACTCGATTTACATAATTTATAGTCGTTATTTATGTTGGCAACGACTGCAGGGCATTATCTAAAGTATACATTGCATTCCAGTGTGGAAGACTAGAATAATTGAAAGACACCCTTTTATTCATAAAATATGGGATCTTGTCCCCAGGGGTTACATCATCAAGGGACGACGCATCTACATTGGCGGATATGTACTCCTCCAGCTCTTCGCCAGTGAGCACTGGAGTAGTCTTTGGCAGTTTAGGAGAGTCCATCGGCAGCTTGACCCGTGTTGGCTCTTGGGTCTGTGCTGAGAAAGACGCTGGGGCCTTCTCCTGTAATTTGGTGGTGAGAGGTGCTGACGACTGAGGAGGTCTGCCTTTAAGCCGCACCTTGAAAGGTGCCTCAGTTGTTGTCCCGGCGGTTGGTGTCTTTTCCCGTAGTTTGGCTACGAGGGGTGCCACCACTTGAGGAGGTTTCCCCCTTAAGTCGTACCTTCAAGGGGGCTTCAGTTGATGCTCCGTCCAGGGAAGCTGGTGCCTTCCTGTGAAGTTTAGCCACCATATGAGGCGGTGTTTGAGGTGGCTTCCCTTTGAGTTGAACTTTCAGGGGAGCCTCGATTATCGTTCTTCTGCCCCCAAATCAGCTTCAGCTTCATCATCGGCGTCATTGGCTTCATCTTCGAGATGAATTGACTTGTATAGGTCCGCTTCAGAGAAGAAGGCTTTAATCCCTCTGAAGGGATTGACATCAGCGAATTTCGTTCGGACGATGTCGTTGGTGGATACCTACTTCATACATTGATGGAGAGTGGATGGCACCACCATGTACTCTGTAGCCACGGGCACCCTAATAGAATGTTGTAGTTGAAGTCAGCATCCACAACATAACAAGTCACCTCGGTCTAGAGATCACTGATATAATATTTGAGCAAAATCTTTCCCAGCGGCTCACTTTTGCTGGCATTGAAGCCACTGATTATAGTGTAGGATGCCGTCAGACGATGCATCGGGATCCCCAGTTTCTAGAAAAAAGTTCGGAGGATGATGCTGAGAAAAGACCCAGGGTCAATTTGTATTCGATCCACCTTGATGGCCCCAACATACCCTGTGTAATACAACGCTCTGTTGTGCCTATTGTTCTTGAACAGCATGTCCTGTTGAGTGAATGTGATGTTGGGGATGATTCTTCTGCCACACTATGGTAGTATGGACATGTTGTTGGATCGCCTTCAGGCTGTTTGACCTGGCTGATGAAAGACTCAGCGTCCTTCAGGACTTCGCAGAGAGCCTCCCGAGTGTCTTTGGATAGACGGAGGAGTTCGAACAGGGACAGCCGAGCTGGAGTACTGGCAAGTTGTGCCAGTATGTCGAAGTTATGGGGTTTGGTTAACCCCGAAATGTTGTCTCTTCGTAGAGGCCTGTCGAAGCGAGCCTCTTTCTGTTTCTGTTTATCAGCTGCTAGAAGTTAGGAAGGACCCTCTCCTGGGGCAGCCGAGGAGGTGACGGGAGGTGCCACTTAGACAGAGGCCTCCTCTGATTGAGCATTATGCTGTGAACGCGTTTGTACAGGAAGTGCCTCCTCAGGGGAGGTAGTCACCATTTGGCAAGACTTGATCTTCCTGCCTTTGGCCTTGGAGGTAGAATGTTCCCCCGGCTGAGTAAGTTTCGGAGTGAGATCTGGATGAACCCACATGATCTCTCCCCGAGCTGTGGTGAGTGGAATCAGTCCACTCGTATTGTCACGAGCTAGCGGAAGGTTGACCACCTCCGTTGTCGCCTTCGGGATAGGGACAACACTATCTCGCGCTGTGGTAGGCGGCAATGTGCCGAACTGGAGCGACACCATGTTGGCCGAGACTGTCTTCTCCTCGTAATCGACTGAGATGACATTCGTATTGATCATGCGCTATATATGATCTTTGAGGATGTAGTAGCCTTGAGCTGGATGTCCCACGAGCCGATAGTAGTGATAGTACCTCGGGTCGCCGACTCTGCCTACCTCATCAGGATGCTTTGGATCAGGCAACTTGATTTTGTTGCTCTGCTTCAGCATCTCAAATAGTTGTAAGGTATCCTCATCATTGAAGGAGTACACCATCTTTAGTCTCGGTACAAGTGGAGGCTTTTGAGCGGGGCCCTGCGTACTTTTTGAAGCATTGACAGTCAATGCTTGCTTCCATTTTGCCTTACGCCCGCTGTTGTTGGTAGCAGGTTGCTTCGCTTTGTCGTCAAAGGCGGGAAAGATAACCCCCAGAAGGCGAGCATTACGTGCCTTCTTTTCAGCGGCCTCGGCTTCGATAATCAATGAACTCCAATTAGGAGGCTGGGTGGAGTCGAGCCAGATCTTGATTGCAGGAGTCATGTTTATGTTGCAGGCATCAATCAGTGCATGTTCTGGCATACCCGGAGGTAACCTTAGGCATGCTTGTCGGAAATGCTCGACGAAGGTGCGAACAGTTTCCTTCTCCGTCTGACGAACTCCTATGAGAGACGACATGGTCATGTCTTTTATTCTGTCGTAGAACCGATCGAGGAAGAGGCATGTCAAGTCATCGAAGGATGATATGGAGTTGTCATAAAGACTGCAGTACCAGTCGTAGGCGACTCCTTTTAATGCCCCAATAAACAGGCTTGTTAGTAGGGCGTTTTCCTTCGGGAGATGCCCCGTCTGAGACTGGAAGTATGTCAGGTACCCGGCGAGGAGAATCTTTTTCGTCGTATGGCGTCAGTGTTTGTGGTTTATACTTGGGAGGATAGACCACCTTGTTCCACTCGAGGGGGTAAGGTTGCGGGATTCCCATCTTCTGACGCTCCTCCTGCCTATTTTGAGCCTCGAAGTGCTCACGCAGGTCTCTAATCATCTCGACCAAATCTTCTGTAGAGCTAGGAGAAGGTGAAGGTGGTATAGCCTGAAGTTGGATATTGGAATGAGCCGATGTTCGGGGTTCAGCATGATGATTTGCACCCGAAGATATCTGTTGAGGGGGTATACTTGATTCCCTATTGGCCCCTGGATCATGACTGGTGAAGACAGGTGCCCTTGCTAGAGTGGTCCGAATCTTGAACATTTCTTGAGTCAAGATTTGCATAGAGGCTGTCAGCCCCTGTTTTCAAAATTGATTAAATTAGTATTAATTAGTTGCTAATGGCATATTTAGCTTTAAAATAATTAATTGTGATTTTTACAAATTTTTCTAGAATTTTTAAATGATTTTTAATTGTTTTAAATCAATATATATCAATTTGTAATTAATTAAAATATTTTAATATCACTTTGTAATATTTAAATTTGTTTTAATATCATTATACAAATTGTTAAATTGTTATTATAGCAGTTTGCAAATTGTGAATTGTTTTAATTCTGTTATGTAAATTTATTATTGCATTTAGTTAGGGTTGGGACCTATTTGCAAATACAAAATCCTAGGGACCTAACTGAAAAACCTATTCCTACCCACCCCCGACGACCCGGCCAGCTGCCGACGAACAGCCAGCTGCCCCCCCACCCCGCAATTTTTGGCCGACCTAGACCCTAACACCGACCTCTCACCCCTATAAAATGACCCCTCACTTTCCCGACCCACCACCACCACCAAGACCCATCTCCGCCCACTTTCTTCCATTTAGCCTCGCCGTAACCCTAGCTCCGACGAACCCCCCGTCCAGCCTCTACAGTAGTCGCCGTCGTCTTCAACCACCAGCCATCGGTTCGCCACGACGATCTGCGCCCAGTGCCACCCGAGCACCGTAACGCCGACACCTCCTCCGCCCAGTCACCGCCCCAACATCCCGCTCGACTTGGACACGTACGTGTCACTTTGTTTTTCCCTTCCCCGACACGACTCGTCCTTACATATGTGACTCGTCGCGTCCCGACGAGTCTATTGGTGAGTTTGGACACGACGAACTCGTGTCGTGCGTGTCATAAAGGACCAGGACACTTGGACTCGACTGTTCTTCGTGTCCTTAACTGTCAGGACACGAAGAACATGTTTTAGGGTTAACGGGTTTAGTTTCGTGCTATTGGGTTTAGAAACCCATTAACCTAACTCTAACTTAATATTAACCCAAACCCTTCCCTAACAGATAACTCGGGCTGACCCCTGGCCAGCCCGACTGCACCTAGAACCCGACCCCCCTCTGGGCTGAGTTCGAGCCCCCCCGTTTGTTTGGTTGTTTTGTTTTATTTTTTTGTTTTTTTTTTTTTTATATATATATATGTTTTCATGTATATATGTATACATGTATATGTATTTATATATTTATTATATACTGTTTATATGTATATATACATTATTTGGATGTATATATATATATATATATATATATATATATATATAGATATATATATATATATATATATTATAAATATATATATATATATTATATATATATATATATATATATATATATATATATATATATATATATATATATTATAATTAGTATTTATTATATATATGTATATGTATATATGTATTTATATATATATATGTATATATGTATAATTTTGTATATATATATTATTATATATATATATACTTTATATATATATTGTTGTTGTTATATATACAAAATATATATATATATATATATTATATATATATATTATATATATATATATATATATATATATATATATATATTATATATTATATATATATATATATAATAATACTATTTATATATATATGTTGTTGTATATTTATATGTATTACAACTCTACTTTGTACAAAATATTATTATGTAAAATTTTACAAGTTATTTTATTATATTATAATTTGTGACTATATTTATCACTTTGAAAATATATTGTTATTATTAATTCCTGTATTTTATTGTTATGGCCAATTGATGTCCAAACCTAGCATGAGTTTTTGTGCCCAATTGTGTCTAATATATTCATAGTCTGTACAAGTCATATTGGACTTGATTCATGGCTCTGGGTCCTGTATCTGGACTTCGGTTCAATTCGAATACATGGAAAAAAATAGTAAATAATTAATTAATTATTTTCCAAAAACTGTTGCTTGTTTTTTTGAATTTTTATAAATATTTTAAGTGCTGTAAAAATCTGAAAAAAACTATATTTAAATACTCTGTTAATTTAGACAATTTATTATATATTTTCAGAATTTATTAAGTGCTGTTGGTATTTTATAAAAATAGGAAAACAGAACTCATTTTCTGTATATTTATGTTTGCTGATTTTTAATAAATATTTATGAGGGTTTATAAATTCTAGAAAAATTTTCTATAATTAACACGGATCATTTTGGTACTTATTTTATGTAAAGTAGAGCTTTTGTCTATCTCAAAAATTGTGGGAACATAGTGTACAGTTGATTTAATTATTGAATAAATTATGACTTACAACTTTTTGTGTTGTTTTGTATTTTAGTCGTATTGGACCTCACCCCGCACTAGTGTAAAGATCCTAGAAAGTTAATTTGAGTATTGTGTCAACCCACATGGGTCTCCTATGCTAAAGTTACCATTTGGCTAGGTATCCAGTTAGAAAGTGTGTTGTACCACTAGTGTCGTAGTGTTTAACTTAGTATAAAAACTAAGTTTATGTATTTATTTCTACAGTGACGAGTTACCAGGCATCTATAGCATTTTTATCGCTGCTTTGCTTTGCTAGAGGCAAGTACTTTCTACAAACTTTATATACTGTTACAACAATGAACTTCGAATCCAACCATGTTAAATACTGATCCTTGGGGTAGCAAGTTAAATCTTCACATATTGTACTTTCAGTTACTACCATGCTTAGAACAGTCTTTATGTATCTCTCACATGATTAGAATCTGGGTTATGGGGAAACTGTTAGTAGCATACGTGATCATGCCCCTTACTCGTACGTACGTACCGAGCAAGGTTGACTTATTATGTATACCTTGTCGTAGGCGCACCAGCTGTATTTGTACGTATGTACATCTATCTCTTGTTTTACTTGTACGAAAGTACATTTTATATACTTGTACCACAGTATATTTTACACCTATTGACGATCACGTACCTGCTACAGTTTTAAACATTACATATACATCTGTCTCTATGACATATGTGTCCTTGCCATGATAGATTATGAGATGCCATGTTTCCAGTTTATTCCTCTTATGTTCATTTCATGTTTCGTATATTAGTTTGCTAGAATCAGTATTTTCTTCCGTCCTGACAGGATATGTATGTATTCTTACTGAGGAGGAGTTGCTCTGTGACTCATATTATAGTGTTACTGCCGAGGACCAGGCTTTGCCTTACGAGAGATGTACCTGCAGGGAACCTGTCTAGTTGTCTATTTGCTTTAGACTTTTGAGAGTAGTCATGTATTAGACTATGTATTTTGTAACTGGACCTATATCCAGTTTTACATTTCATACTTGTACTTGGACTTAATTATATGAGATGACTTTTGTGTTTGGAGCATTTATGACTCTTATTTACTTATAGAACTGTTAGCACATTTAGTCTTATCTTGTTATCTCTAGAACAGCTTACTGGCTTTATCTCAAGCGTAGGCTGGACATGACTCTGCCCGGCCCAATAATTTGGGTAGCGGATCGTGACATATTTTAGTGGTGGCCCATGCAGGTCCTGACTAAGTTGTTTGGTTACGTTATTGTACCAAGCATACCTGCAATTAGGAACTTAAGGTAATTAGACAACATTAGGAATGACGCTTAGAACACCTAGAGGAATACTAGGGTTGCAACATAGGAAACACACCACATGCTTGCTATTATAATTAGATTTTCTTATCTATGATTGTTTATTTTAAAGAGTCCTTATAAGTCCTTTTTATTGTAATTAGATGGTGCTTACTCGTTCATCCCAGTATGTCACACCTGAGAATGGCACATTCCCTATCCAGTCAGCTGACCTGTTGACCGATACACCTCCACCACCTCCACCTACCATATTCCCCCACTCTACAAATCCACAAACCCAGATGCCTCCACACCTTCCACATCACAGTCCCAGCATGACCCGATACTCCCACCACCACCTATCACTATACCTACCCAGGCTTCCGTCACACTCGACGGGAACCAACTGCTCACTCTGATCCATGGGTTCCTAACAATCCATCAGGAGCAGACTACCCTACTCCGCCAGAGCATGGAGCGTTCTGAGGAACGTACCATGGTCCCACCACCTGTAGAGCCATGGCAGAGAGCGGGGACGATCAAGGACTTCATGGGTCTGAACCCCAAGGAGTTCTCAGGGACTGAGGGCATAGTAGTAGCAGATGACTGGCTAGATTCGGTAGAGAGGAAGCTCCTTGGAGTTAGGATGCGGGATGACCTCCAGGTCGAGGCAGCGGGATTTCTGCTGATAGACTTGGCAGGAGTTTGGTTCTGGAATGAGCCGTTATTTGCGAGAGGGAGGGCCACTTGGGATCAGTTCAAGACCCAGTTCAAGAAGAAATTCTTCTCGACCACCGCTAGGGTAGCCATAGGGCTATGATTCTAGAACATCCAGCAGGGAAACCGTTCTGTTGATGAGTATGCGGCAGAGTTTAGTCGCCTGAGCCGTTTTGCTCCTAGTCTAGTTGCTGACCCAGAGGAGATGACGCGTAGGTTTTGCCATGGTCTAGTTCCAGACATTGGCATTCTTATAGTGGTGAACGGTACGACAGACTACTACCAGAGCCTAGAGTTGGTCCAGAGCATTGAGGAGCGTCTTCTGTCTTGTAAGAGGCCGCCTTCTGTACACCCCGAAGGACCATCCAAGCGTCAGGCTTTCCAGCAGAGAGCACCGACGCCACACCAGCAGACATACCGTCCCCCTACACCACATCACCCGACCCCGCCAGTTAGAGCCCCGGGACCCCGGCAACAGCAGAAGGGAGCTATGTGTTCTTTCTGTGGAAGACCAGGGCATGATTACTCCATCTGCAGAAAGAGGTTGAAGTCAGTACTTAGTTTGTGGGTCTGCCACCCATCAGCTTCGGGAATGCCCAGTAGCCAAGGGACCTAGAGGGCTGCTACCGACTCAACAGCAGAGGTTTGGGCAACATCTGCAGCAGTAGAAGGGACCCCAGGGGAAGGCTTATAGTCTAGCCCTTGAGCCGGAGCCGGAGCAGGTTTCAGAGCCGATTATTTGGTTGACGTCATCACAGGTCATATTTATTTGCATACTTTTCTAGCTCTATGGTTGATTCTGGTGCATCTCATAGCTTCCTGTCATTAAGTTTTTGCATAAACACCACTTAGTAACTACACCTACAGAGGAGATTAGTAGAGTAATGACAGGAGGAGGACCAGTGCCCATTAGAGCTATCTATAGATGCTCTATTACTATAGCCGGGAGAGAGTTTATGATATCATATTGGGGATGGACTGGCTTAGCTATGCCCATGCAGCTATAGACTGTCATGAGGGTAGTATTCGTTCAGTCCCCCAGGCACAGCACCATTCAGTGTCAGGAGGACGGGGCCTGGAGATCAGTCTAGAGCCGAACTGTTGTGCGACAGTTGGGGACGTAGCACCGCCACACCCTATCATTATGGAGTTTATGGATGTATTCTCAGAGATTACCAGGACTTCGCCTGACAGAGATGTGGATTTCACTATAGATTTAGTACCGTGTTCATCACCAGTATCCCGGGCTTGCTATAGAGTGAACCCCAAGGAGGCCGTGGAGATGAAAGAGTAGATTTATGACCTGTTGAAAAAGGGTTTCATTTGATCTAGTACTTTTCTATGGGGAGCGTCAGTGCTCTTTGTGCCTAAGAAGGATGGTACAGTTCGGTTGTGTATTGACTACCGGACGTTGAATGCCATCACCATTAAGAACAAATATCTTCTGCCCAGGATAGATGATTTGTTCGACCAGTTGAGTAGGCCGAAAGTGTTTTCCAAGATAGACTTGAGATCCGGGTACCACTAGGTGAAGGTCAGGGCAGCAAACATCCAGAAGACGGGTTCAATACGAAGTACGTGCAGTACGAGTTTCTGGTGATGCCATTTGGTCTCACAAATGCGCCAGTTGTCTTTATGAATTTGATGAATAAGACTTTTTACCAGTATCTGGATAAGTTCGTCGTAGTGTTTATCGACGACATCCTAATATACTCGAAGACGCCGGAGGAGCATGCAGCGCACTTACGGATAGTTTTGGGGATTCTGAGGCAGGAGAGATTGTATACAAAATTGTCGAAGTGTGAGTTCTTTTTAGACCGAGTGGAATTTCTCGGCCATGTAGTTACTAGAGAGGGAATCTCGATGGATCCCAGGAAGATTGCTGCAGTTGAGACATGGAAGGCTCCGACGTCAGTTTCAGAGATCAGGAGCTTTCTGGGTTTAGCCGGCTATTATAGAAAGTTCGTCCAGGACTTTGCTAGGATAGCTGAACCCATGACGAAGCTGACACGGAAGGACGCAGAGTACATCTGGTCAGAGGACTGCCAGGCAGCATTTGAGAAGCTGAAGAGGAGGCTGACGACCGCTCCAGTTCTGACATTACCTTCAGGTTCTGGAGGTTTCACCATATACAACGATGCTTTAGGAAAGGGGCTAGATGTGTCCTACAGTAGCATGGGAAAGTGATTGCTTATGCATCTAGGCAATTGCGAACTCATAAGCGGAACTATCCTACCTGACCTAGAGTTAGCTGCGGTGATCTTTGCACTCAAGTTATGGAAACATTACTTATACGGAGAGCGTGTGGAAATCTTTACTGACCACAAGAGCTTGAAGTATGTGTTCAGCAGAAAGAGCTAAACATGAGGCAAAGACGATGGTTGGAGTTGATGAAGGACTTCGACATCGATTTACAGTATCACCCCGGGAAGGCAAATGTGGTGGCAGATGCGCTGAGCAGGCATCCGATGGCATGGTATCTGATGATAGATCGGTATTTGCGGGAAGATCTGGAGAAGCTCGGTATCGAGATAGTTCGGCCAGGATCAGTAATACAGATGATGGAGCTTGACATTCAGTCAGGTTTGATGGAGCAGATCAGGGAGGCACAATCTACAGATGAGAGCCTTCGCAGACTTCGGGCCCAGGCTTTAGCTGGATTGCTGGATGATTTCACCGTAGCAGAGGATGGATCCTTGAGGCATGGTAGCCGATTGTGCGTGCCGAAGGGAGAGCTGATAGAGGCAGTCTTACAGGAGGCGCATCGATCGAGATATTCTATTCACCCTGGTGCTAACAAGATGTACCGTGACTTGCGGGAACATCTTTGGTGGCACAGGATGAAGAGAGATGTATCACGTTTCATTTCGAGATGCTTAGTTTGCCAGCAGGTCAAGGTGGAGAGCCAGAGGCCAGCTGGTCTATTGCAGCCGTTACCCATTCCTGAGTGGAAGTGGGAACACATTACGATGGACTTCGTCTCAGGGCTTCCTCGTTTCCAAGGAGGGAAGGATGCCATTTGGGTCATCGTAGACAGGCTGACGAAGTGTGCGCACTTCATACCCTTCAAGGTGGGGCTTTCCATCGAGAAGTTGGCAGAGCTATACATGCAGCAGATAGTGCGCTTGCACGGAGTACCATTGAGCATCGTGTCGGACAGAGACAGCAGATTCACGTCCCACTACTGGAGGAGCTTGCAGGAGGAGTTGGGCAGTCGGCTCAAGTTCAGTACGACGTACCACCCGCAGCAGATGGGCAGTCCGAGAGGATGATACAGACGCTAGAGGACATGCTGAGGACTTGTGTGCTGGACTTTGGCGGATCATGGGAGAGCCATCTGCACTTGGTAGAGTTCATCAACAACAGCTACCAAGCCAGCATCGGTATGTCTCCTTTCGAGGTACTATATGGATGACGATGCCGTACACGCTCTTTTGGGATGTTGTTGGAGACAGAGTTATGCTTGGGCCAGAGATGATCACAGATGCAGCATAGAAGGTCGAATGATCAGAGACAGGCTCAGAGTATCTCAGGACAGGCAGAAACACTGGGCCGATGCTGGTCGCAGACCGATGGAGTTCGCAGATGGTGATATGGTGCTAGTGAAGATATCACCAACTAGAGGGACGATCCGGTTCGAACGAGGAGGGAAGCTGAGCCCCAGATACATCTGGCCGTTCGAGATACTTGGCAGCATCAGAGAGGTAGCTTACAGGGTTGCACTTCCACCCAACCTAGCAGGAGTTTACGATGTCTTTCACGTATCCCAGCTGAGGAGATATGTTCCGGACCCCAGCCATGTGCTAGATCATTCAGAGTTGGAGATCGGACCGAGCCTTGCAGTTTTTGAGCAGCCAGTGAAGATATTAGACAGGAGGGAGAAGAGGCTGAGGAACAAGTTTATACCCTTAGTACGAGTAGCTTGGAGCCGTCACTCTCCGGGTGAATCTACTTGGGAGAGGGACTCGGACATGAGGGAGAGATACCCTTACTTGTTCGATCCAACTGCTGCGAAGGAACCAACCGTTCCCGCTTGATACCTTAGAGGTTAGTTTCGATCATAGCCTTAGTCTTTTGTTGCATTGCCTGTTATGTTAGGAAATTGCAGGGTCTTCAATCCTTGTGAATTTCGAGGACGAAATTTTTCAAGGAGGGAAGACTTGTCAGCCCTATTTTTCAAAATTGATTAAATTAGTATTAATTAGTTGCTAATGGCATATTTAGCTTTAAAATAATTAATTGTGATTTTTAGGAATTTTTTTAGAATTTTTAAATGATTTTTTAATAGTTTTAAATCAATATATATCAATTTGTAATTAATTAAAATGTTTTAATATCACTTTGTAATATTTAAATTTGTTTAATATCATTATGCAAATTATTAAATTGTTATTATAGAAGTATGCAAATTGTGAATTGTTTTAATTCTGTTATGCAAATTTATTATTGCATTTAGTTAGGGTTGGGACCTATTTGCAAATACCTAAAATCCTAGGGATCTAAAAAACATATTCCTACCCACCCCCGACGACCCGGCCAGCTGCCGACGACCGGCCAGCTGCCCCCCCTCCCCCCGCCATTTTCGGCCGACCTAGACCCTACACCGACCTCTCACCCCTATAAAACGACCCCTCACTTTCCCCGACCCACCACCACCACCACGACCCATCTCCGCCCAGCTCCGTCCACTTCCTTCCCCATTTAGCCTCGCCGTAACCCTAGCTCCGACGAACCCCCCGTCCAGCCTCCACAGTAGTCGCGTCGTCTTCAACCACCACCCATCGGTTCGCCACGACGAGCTGCACCCAGCGCCACCCAAGCGCCGCGACGCCGACCCTCCTCCGCCCAGTCGCCGCCCCAACAGCCCGCTCGACTTGGACACATACGTGTCACTTTGTTTTTCCCTTCCCGACATGACTCGTCCTTACATATGTGACTCGTCGCGTCCCGACGAGTCTATTGGTGAGTTGGACACGATGAACTCGTGTCGTGCGTGTCATAAAGGACCAGGACACTTGGACTCGACTGTTTTTCGTGTCCTTAACTGTCAGGACACGAAGAACAGGTTATAGGGTTAACGGGTTTAGTTTCGTGCTATTGGGTTTAGAAACCCATTAACCTAACTCTAACTTAATATTAATCCAAACCCTTCCCTAACAGATAACTCGGGTTGACCCCAGGCCAGCCCGACTGCACCTAGAACCCGACCCCCTCTGGGCCGAGTTCGAGCCCCCCCTTTGTTTGGTTGTTTGTTTTATTTTTTGTTTTTGTTTTTTATTTTTTTTTTTTTTATTTATATATATGTATATATATGTATTCATGTATAGGTATACATGTATATGTATTTATATATATATATTATTAATACTGTTATATATGTATATATACAGTATTTGTATGTATATTATATTATAATTAGTATTTTATTATATATATGTATATGTATATATATGTATTTATATATATATGTATATATGTATATGTATTTATGTATATATATATATATATTATGTATATATACTATTTTTACATATATATGTATACAATATTTGTATATGTGTATATATTTTATGTAGTATTTCTTAAGTCGTACCTTCAAGGGGGAATCAGTTGATGCTCCGTCCAGGGAAGCTGGTGCCTTCCCGTAAAGCTTAGCCACCCTAGGAGGCGGTGTTTGAGGTGGCTTCCCTTTGAGTTGCACTTTCAGGGGAGCCTCGATTATCGTTTCTGCCCCCAAATCAGCTTCAGCTTTATCATCGGCGTCATTGGCTTCATCTTCGAGATGAATTGACTTGTATAGGTCCGCTTCAGAGAAGAAGGCTTTAATCCCTCTGAAGGGATTGACATCAGCAAATTTCATTCGGACGATGTCGTTGGTGGATACCTACTTCATACATTGATGGAGAGTAGATGGCACCACCATGTACTCTGTAGCCACGGGCACCCTAATAAAATGTTGTAGTTGAAGTCAGCATCCACAACATAACAAGTCACCTCGGTCTAGAGATCACTGATATAATATTTGAGCAAAATCTTTCCCAGCGGCTCACTTTTGCTGGCATTGAAGCCACTGATTATAGTGTAGGACGCCGTCAGACGATGCATCGGGATCCCCAGTGTCTAGAAAAAAGTTCGGAGGATGATGCTGAGAAAAGACCCAGGGTCAATTTGTATTCGATCCACCTTGATGGCCCCAACATACCCTGTGTAATACAACGCTCTGTTGTGCCTATTGTTCTTGAACAACATGTCCTGTTGAGTGAATGTGATGTTGGGGATGATTTCTGCCACACTATGGTAGTATGGACATGTTGTTGGATCATCTTCAGGCTGTTTGACCTGACTGATGAAAGACTCAGCGTCCTTAAGGGCTTCACAGAGAGCCCCCGAGTGTCTTTGGATAGACGGAGGAGTTCGAACAGGGACAGCCGAGCTGGGTACTGGCAAGTTGTGCCAGTATGTCGAAGTTATGGGGTTTGGTTAAACCCGAAATGTTGTCTCTTCGTAGAGGCCTGTCGAAGCGAGCCTCTTTCTGTTTCTGTTTATCAGCTGCTAGAAGTTAGAAAGGACCCTCTCCTAGAGCGAGGAGGTGACGGGAGGTGCCACTTAGATAGGGGCCTCTGATTGAGCATTATGCTGTGAACGCGTTTGTACATGAAGTGCCTCCTCAGGGAAGTTAGTCACCATTTGGCAAGACTTGATCTTCCTGCCTTTGGCCTTGGAGGTAGAATGTACCCCCAGCTGAGTAAGTTTCGGAGCGAGATCTGGATGAACCCACATGATCTCTTCCCGAGCTGTGGTGAGTGGAATCAGTCCACTTGTATTGTCACGAGCTAGCGGAAGGTTGACCACCTCCGTTGTCGCCTTCGGGATAGGGACAACACTATCTCGCCTGTGGTAGGCGGCAATGTGCCGAACTAGAGCGACACCATGTTGGCCGAGACTGTCTTATCATCGTAATCGACTGAGATGACATTTGTATTGATCATGCGCTATATATGATCTTTGAGGATGTAGTAGTCTTGAGTTGGATGTCCCACGAACCGATGGTAGTGATAGTACCTCAGGGTCGACTCTGCCTACCTCATCAGGATGCTTTGGATCAGGCAACTTGATTTTGTTGCTCTGCTTCAGCATCTCGAAGAGTTGTAAGGTATCCTCATCATTGAAGGAGTACACCATCTTTAGTCTCGGTACAAGTGGAGGCTTTTGAGCGGGGCCCTGCGTACTTTTTGAAGCATTGACAGTCAATGCTTGCTTCCCTTTTGCCTTACGCCTACTGTTGTTGGTAGCAGGTTGCTTCGCTTTGTCGTCAAAGGCGGGGAAGATAACCCCCAGAAGGCGAGCATTACGTGCCTTTTTTTCAGCGGCCTCGGCTACGATAATCAATGAACTCCAATTAGGAGGCTGGGTGGAGTCGAGCCAGATCTTGATTGCAGTAGTCATGTTATATTGCAGGCATTGATCAGTGCATGTTCTGGCATACCCGGAGGTAACCTTAGGCATGCTTGTCGGAAATGCTCGACGAAGGTGCGAACAGTTTCCTTCTCCGTCTGACAGACTTCTATGAGAGACGACATGGTCATGTCTTTTATTCTGTCGTAGAACCGATCGAGGAAGAGTCATGTCAAGTCATCGAAGGATGATATGGAGTTGTCAGAAAGACTGCAGTACCAGTCGTAGGCGACTCCTTTTAATGCCCCAACAAACAGGCTTGTTAGTAGGGCATTTTCCTTCGGGAGATGTCCCGTCTGAGACTGGAAGTATGTCAGGTACCGGCGAGGAGAATCTTTTCCGTCGTATGGCGTCAGTGTTTGTGGTTTATACTTGGGAGGATAGACCTCCTTGTTCCACTCGAGGGGGTAAGGTTGCGGGATTCCCATCTTCTGACGCTTCTCCTGCCTATTTTGAGCCTCAAAATGCTCACGCAGGTCTCTAATCATCTCGACCAAATCTTTTGTAGAGCTAGGAGAAGGTGAAGGTGGTGTAGCCTGAAGTTGGATATTGGAATGAGCCGATATTTGGGGTGCAGCATGATGATTTGCACCCGAAGATATCTGTTGAGGGGGTATACTTGATTCCCTATTGGCCCCTGGATCATGACTGGTGAAGACAGGTACCCTTGCTAGAGTGGTCCGAATCTTGAACATTGCTTGAGTCAAGGTTTGCATAGAGGCTGTCAGCCCCTGTTTTTCAAAATTGATTAAATTAGTATTAATTAGTTGCTAATGGCATATTTAGCTTTAAAATAATTAATTGTGATTTTTAGGAATTTTTCTAGAATTTTTAAATAATTTTTAGATAGTTTTTAAATCAATATATATCAATTTGTAATTAATTAAAATATTTTAATATCACTTTGTAATATTTAAATTTGTTTTAATATTATTATGTAAATTGTTAAATTGTTCTTATAGCAGTTTGCAAATTGTGAATTGTTTTAATTCTGTTATGCAAATTTATTATTGCATTTAGTTAGGGTTGGGACCTATTTGCAAATACCTAAAATCCTAGGGACCTAACTGAAAAACCTATTCCTACCCACCCCCGACGACCCGGCCAGCTGCCAACGACCAGCCAGCTGCCCCCCCCCCCGCCATTTTCGGCCGACCTAGACCCTAACACCGACCTCTCACCCCTATAAAACGACCCCCTCACTTTCCCCGACCCACCACCACCACACGACCCATGTCCGTCCAGCTCCGCCCACTTCCTTCTCCATTTAGCCTCGTCGTAACCCTATCCGACGAACCCCCCGTCCAGCCTCCACAGTAGTCGCCGTCGTCTTCAACCACTACCCATCGGTTCGCCACGACGAGCTACGCCCAGCACCACCCGAGCACCGCAACGCCGACACCTCCTCCGCCAAGTCGCCGCCAACAGCCCGCTCAACTTGGACACGTACGTGTCACTTTGTTTTTTCCTTCCCGACACGACTCGTCCTTACATATGTGACTCGTCGCGTCCCGACGAGTCTATTGGTGAGTTTGGACACGACGAACTCGTGTCGTGCGTGTCATAAAGGACCAGGACACTTGGACTCGACTGTTCTTCGTGTCCTTAACTGTCAGGACACGAAGAACAGGTTATAGGGTAACGGGTTTAGTTTCGTGCTATTGGGTTTAGAAACCCATTAACCTAACTCTAACTTAATATTAACCCAAGCCCTTCCCTAACAGATAACTCGGGCTGACCCCATGGCCAGCCCGACTGCACCTAGAACCCAACCCCCCTCTAGGCCGAGTTCGAGCCCCCCTCCCCCTGTTTTTTGGTTGTTTTGTTTTATTTTTTTTTGTTTTTATTTTATTATTTATATATATATGTATATATATGTATTCATGTATATAGGTATACATGTATATGTATATATATATTATATACTGTTATATATGTATATATACAGTATTTGGATGTATATATATATTATAATTAGTATTTTATTATATATCTATATGTATATATATGTATATATATATGTATATATGTATATGTATTTTGTATATGTATATTACTATATATATATATATATATTATTATATATATATATATATATTATATAATATATATATATATATAATATTATATATATATATACAGTATTTGTATATGTGTATATATTTTATGTAGTATTTCTTATATATATATGTATATTATTATATGTATATATATATATATCCATTATATATATAATATCATATTTATATGTATATATATAAATATTGTTGTTGTATATTTATATATGTATTACAAATTCTACTTTGTACAAAATTATTAAGTAAAATTTTACAAGTTATTTTATATATTATAATTTGTGACTAGTATATTTTTATCACTTTGAAAATATATTGTTATTATTAATTCCTGTATTTTATTGTTATGGCCAATTGATGTCCAAATCTAGCATGGGTTTTTGGACCCAATTGTGTCTAATACATTCAGAGTCTGTACAAGTCATATTGGACTTGATTCATGGCTCTGGGTCCTGTATCTGGACTTCGGTTCAATTCGAATACATAGACAAAAATAGTAAATAATTAATTAATTATTTTCCAGAAACTGTTGCTTGCTGTTTTTGAATTTTTATAAATATTTTAAGTGCTGTAAAAATCTGGGAAAAACTATATTTAAACATGTAACGCCCCAATCCCAAAATACGTAGGACTAGGAACGTAGACATGCCAGCTGTATTCATACGAAGTACGTAGGTCTCGTATGAATACATAAGCTGTAAAATGTTGTAATCCAAGACAAACTAAATCTCATCCACAATGAAAAGAATAATAATATAAAAATCAACTCGAATATTTATGATACAATCGTTGGGCGGAGACAAAGTCCACTACCAACTATCACAAGAAAGAAATGTACAAGAATTTATCATAAAATGGCAAGACGAACCAAGTGCAATCGTCTTCGAAGGAATGGAGAAGACCACGGCCTTGGCTAGGATACCTGCGAAAGACATGAACACACACCTGGGGAAAAACCAGGTCCTCAGACGGACGTAGCAAGATACAGGAAGAACAAGCTAATATGACTGTCAGAATAATAAAGTAATGTATAAAGACTATTCTAGACACAAATATGCAAGAATATTCTAACCGCCTAATGTGCAATTTAGAGGACAACTTTCATGCGCATGGGTGGGATTTTAGGCTATGTGTACGTAACTGGCATCCAGTCATCTGTATCCGGCCGTAACGTCCAAAACGTCAGAGGGTATCTGCAAATATATTGCCACAGTTCCATCCGGAGACTGTGGTTTACCTGTTTGGCTTCCCATACGCACTAGCGACTGTCCTCCACTAATATTTCCCACACTTCAAGTCATGTCCATGGCTCGTCAAGTTTTGTAACTGCTTGAGTCTCTAAAACCCTAGTCATAGCAGTTACGAACAACTACCGTCACACGAAATAAAGATAGCTAGTCAATAAGTCGTGCCCCTAATCGCTACTAAAATATGCTCTATTAGCGACGTAATAAAATAACGTCGCTAACTATTGAATATAGCGACTCCGTTTGACAGACATCGCAAAACGTCGCTGCATTTCGACGTTCCGCGACAGTACATAAGTTACGTCGCTGAATAGCGACGTTCAGCGACGTGGCTTTAGTTATGTCGCTCTTTAGCGACGTTCAGCGACGTCTAATTCAGACGTCGCTAATGTTTTATTATATCCCGTTCGAAATTTCATTTCCCCCTTCTCCCTTCCAAAAATTTCATTTCGTTCGAAATTTCTTTTCCCTTCTCGCCGACGAAGCTCCGAAGAAGCTCTCCTCCGACGAAGCCCGGCTCCTCGCCGCCTCCCTCCTCCGACGAAGCCCCCTCCTCGCCGCCTCCCAACTCCGACGAGCCGCCCTCAGGTAAACCCTAACCCTAGCTCTAGCTATCTAGACACAATTTTGACACGATTTAGACCTCGTTTGGACACGAGTAGACACGTGTGTCACACAGACATACCCCTAGACACGTGTGTGTCTCACACACCACACACATACCCTCTAACCCTAGCCCTAGATATATATATGGTATTGTATGTATTGTTGTGAGTTGAGAGGTCGGGTTAGGCCTCCATAGCAGTGTAGATCACTGTCACATAGAGTTGAGTGGTCGGAAATATAACAAGCAATTATCCCATATTTAGCAAATCAATAAATAAATAAGTAGTAGCTCTGCAATTTTGATGGTTTCTTATTATGACTATACATGGGGTTCGATATCCAAAGATATCTATAGTGTTTTCATACAATAATATATTAGATAGCGTTATGAAGAAAGCAAGAGATTTCTTGTGATCAGAGCATAATAAGTAGGTTTCTGTACTACTTGATAATAAGAGCAAATAATAGTTTCTTGATAAGAGCAAATATTTGACTAGTATATATGTATGTACGTATCTTATACTATTTGAAAAGAGCAAATAATAATTCTTGATTTTCTTTATTATACTACTGATAAGCAAACAACAGTTCCTTAAATATATTTTTTACTTCTTGGAAAGAACAAACAACAATCTCTCTCTCTCTCCTTTTTCTCCATACGTAATTACTTAACTAACCATATTATTTAATGAGCAATTCTAATTAGTAAACATGGGTAAAGATATTTTGGAATAAAAACTTTTAGAGTGACCTCATTTTTTATATATTATATAGTAGTATAGATTAGGAGATGCAATTAATGATTTTGATCATTCTAATCAACTTATTAGGGAGAAACGAGAGTTAACATTTGTATGCTAGCACAATTTATTTAGAATTAGTGGTTAAATTTAGATAACATGTATCAACTTGCTTGCGACTTTTTCAAGCATATAATTGATGGTAGGACTTGTTTGCAGCAGTAGAAGAGTCTGCTGTAGGGTGTGGGTTTTGGCCACCTCATAACGATAAGGTAAAGGGTACCAATAATGATAAGGTAAAGGGTACCAAAAGCGATAAGGTAAAGGGTACCAACTTAAGGTATTGGTATTGGGATACCAATAGCGATAAGGTAAACGGTACCTTGGTAGGTAATGACTAGAAATAGGATATTTGACTTAGATTGGACTAAGAGTTGACAAAGTCAACTATAGGTCAACCCTTGACCTACTTTGACCTTGTTTGACTTTGTTTGACTTAGGTTGACCTTGTTTGACTTTGTTTGACTTAGTACAACCTAGTTTGACCTAGATTGCATTTCATTGATATTAGTAACTGTCCGCTACTAATGTGTGTCCCTAATAAGACATAATATACGAATTTGTGCCTGTTGGATAATGTGTGTCCATCTTTGCAGAATTATTTCAAATGGATATGAATTACTACTTGCGGAATCGTTCATGGATGTACAATCGTCGTCCTGATGATATGTGTGGTGTGCGGGATGAATACATAGCGGGAGTAGAGCAGTTCCTGCAGTTTGCTAAGGCGTTCCCTCAGTACATGGACGGCACCAAAATTAAGTGTCCGTGTGTGAAATGTCATAACGTGAAATATTATCCAGAAGTGGAAGTGACATATCATTTGTACTCGAGGGGTTTCACGCCTAATTACTATCAGTGGACCGCACACGGAGAACTTGTGTCTTTAGCATCAGAGCCGGAGCCTTACGTTGAGCCGTATATGCATGCGGGACCTAATTTTGTTTCAGATAATCATGCATACGACGAGGGTGCGTGAACATGGTTTTCGACGCTGCGGGGCCTAGTTTCGTTCATGATGCACCTGAGGCACCGAACGCCGATGCTGCACAGTTCATGGAGTTGCTGGAGAATGCAAGGACTCCATTGTATCCTGGTTGTGAGGATCATTCACCGTTGGAGGTGGTTACAAGACTGTTGAGCATTAAGTCAGATTTTAACATGTCGCAAGAATGCTACAACCGAGTGTTGGAGTTGATTATAGAGATCTTGCCGGCGGGTGCTAAGTTACCTAAAGACTTCTACCGGTCTAAGAGGATGGTGAGATCGCTCTAGATGGGATACGAGAAAATCGATTCCTGTCGCAATGGGTGCATGCTGTACTACAAAGACGACAAGGACGCAGATGTGTACAGATTTGTGGTGCTGATCGCTATAAGACAACTAGTACAGGAAGGTCTACCGGTGCAAGAAGACCGACCGATTCAATGCACTACTTGCCTTTAACGCCGCGGTTGCAAAGATTATTTATGGTGAAAGAGACGGCCGAAAATATGAGTTGGCACATGCGAGAACAGATTGAAGGAGTATTGGATCACCCATCCGATGGAGAAGCGTGGAAGCACTTTGATCGAGTGTATCATGATTTTGCTTCAGATCCGCGTAATGTCAGGTTGGGACTATCTTTTGACGGTTTTACTCCTTTTGGTCTTTCAGGATCCAGTATTCGTGCTGGCCTGTGATTTCACTCCGTATAACCTACTACCTTGGATGTGCATGAAGGCTCAGTACATGTTTCTAACCGTTATAATTCTTGGTCCGAACAATCCCAAGAGGAACATTGACGTGTACTTACAGCCTTTGATAGATGAGTTGAATCAGTTATGGGAAGTAGGCGCTAACACGTACGATGTATCCAGGAAGCAGAATTTTCAGATAAAAGCAACCCTTATGTGGACCATCAACGACTTTCCGGCCTATGGAATATTATCTGGATGGAGCACTCATAGCCGTCTCTCATGTCTGTATTGCATGGACCGTAGTAAGGCTTTCTGCTTGAAATACGGAGGAAAACCGTGCTTCTTTGATTGTCATCAGCAATTTCTGCCAAAAGATCATCCGTTCAGAAGGAACATGAATGCATTCCGTACCGGCGTTGTAGAGAAGGGTGATCCACCGCCAAGGTGGTGCGGAGCCACGATATGGGAGGAGGTTAAAGATTTTCCAAGTGCTATCGAAGATCCTACAACTGGGTACAAGTGCGATGGATTTGGTAGAGATCATAACTGGACAAAGAGGAGCATATTGTGGGATCTGCCATACTGGAGTATCTGATCAGACATAATTTTGATGTCATGCATATTGAGAAGATATATTTGATAACATAATTAATACTGTGATGGACGTAAAGGGAAAAACGAAAGACAATCCCAAGGCCAGGTTGGACTTAGAAGAAATATGCAAACGCCCTGCATTGCATTTGATACAGCAGAATGGAAAACGGTTCCTGCCGAAGTCAGTTTTCTCGCTGGACAAGGAGGATAAAGTGAGACTTTGTCGGAGGATCCAGGGCCTAAAATTCTTGACGGATATGTGTCAAATCTGAGAAGATGTGTCGATCCGAAGGAAAACAAATTGACGGGTATGAAGAGCCACGACTGTCAGTATTCATGGAGAGGTTAATTCCGATTGCATTTCAGGAATTCTTACTGCAGGCAGTTTGGGATCCATTGACGGAGCTTAGCATATTCTTCAGGGATCTTTGTTCTAAGAAATTGCTCGTTGATCGTCTAGAAAAGCAAGAGAAGGACATTGCGGTAACACTATGCAAGCTAGAGAGGGTGTTTCCTCCTGGATCTTTGACTCTATGGAGCATTTGCCGATTCATCTATGTTTTCCATAAATAAATTCACTTTATTTATTTTGTATCTGAGAAAATTACAACTGTAGGAATCTAATCTAGAAGACGATTACTTTATCCCTTGGACGATGCGAGAAGAAAATTTGAACTTCGAATAACTTGGACAGCAACTGGGCAATCTCTCTGTTCTTTCTGAAATTGACTGTAGTCTCTGATGAAGATGAAGAAACTCTCTTTTATAGAGTTCAGGATAACTGTCCTTAAGCATACGCTCAGGTAGTTATTGACGTGTGCATAACTGCAGGGACGCGTAGCAAATTCTGAGGGAACATTAGCATGCGGTTGAAAGTAGTGGAGCATATTCAGGAGAGATTGATGGCATGAATGCCACGTTGCATAATTCTGAAGAAGTGGATAACTGAGTGCAGGACACGTGAGAACGTGTGTTAACTGCTCGTTAAAAATCATTCTGGACACAACTGCTGTGATACGCTGCCTTAGAAGAAGAGTCATACGCTAGCTTTTGAAGGCACATGTCTTGCATACGCTTACTTAGACAACGTAGAACCATATAAAGCTGATACGCTCACATTATTGACAGGGAGTCGTATGGAAACTATACGCTCACTTGACAAGGAGTCGTATGGAATCCATACGCTCACTTGGTTGGAAAGGAGTCGTATGAGATCCATACGCTCACTTGGTTGGGAAGGAGTCGTATGAGATCCATACGCTCACTTAGTCGGGAAGGAGTCGTATGAGATCCATACGCTCACTTTGTTGGGAAGGAGTTGTATGTTTGAATAAGTAGACACGTGGCATGTTTGAATAGGTAGACACGTGGCCATCAATCTTCTTTGATACGCCATATCTTTCAATAACTGACAAAATCTTCTCGAGCGTCGTGACTGCGGATATGATGGCTGACAGACTGTCAAAACTGACAGTAATGATGGCTTTTACATTTATGAGAGATGCTGAGCTGTCTTCGTAAAAGATAAAACCGACTCTTCGAAAACCTATACGCGGCTAGTCTCCATTGGACAGCTGTCTTGTACGAAAGACGAAGTGTCAGATTCATCCTTTATTAAATATATGCTGTGCTGTCATCTCAGAAAATAATAAAATATTCACTGAGCGTACGGCCTTTGGATGAGCGTATGGCCTTGACTGAGCGTATGGCCTTGAGCGTATGACTTGGACTGAGCGATAGCCTTGAGCGTATGACTTGGACTGAGCGTATAGCCTTGAGCGTATGACTTGGACTGAGTCTCATGTCAGCGTGTCATAATTTTTCACACCCTACAAGACCCCCTTCAAAGTTTTCGAACTTTATGAATTTCAAAAGTTCGAAATTACTTTGAACTTTAAAGTGAGAATAAGTCCTGACACGCTGGCATGAGTTTGTTATCTTCCTCAATATCAGTGCAAATCTTTAGGGATTTTGTTTAAAGAATATCCGCGTTTGAACTTCTTTCTTTCTTCTATAAATAGGTCTTCCAAAACCTATTTTATTTCTTACCACAGCTTTTGCCTTCGAGAGAGAAAGAGCTTTCAGAAACTCAAGATCTTTTTCTTCTTCTCGTCTTCAACTCCATCTCCATTAATGGCACCCAAGGTTGATGCTGCTGCAAAGGAAAGGGGAAAGCCCCTGAAGAGTCATCTCATCCTGGCGTCGACACTGCCACCACCAAGAAGACGGCCAGTCAGCGTATTTCACGCAGTAAACGGCCATTGAAACCTCTCTATGGTGAGGACAAAGATGATGAACAAATAACTATTCCCTTTTTAGGGCTCTGGTTAGAACAGAACTCAAAGAGCGTATCCCTCTTAGGGTCAATACGTCAGCAAATACGCTTCCCTCTTTAGGGTTTAGCCGTATTCCATGTTTTTCGTTTTACGAAAAATATGTTTGGAGCGTATATCTGTAAGATACGCGTATTTTTGATAGAAATATCAAAATACACTATCTTAAAAGAATATGCTATGGCAATTTGTCTCATTGAGATACGCTAACTCCTGTGTTAGCGTAAATTTTTGATGATCATCTTGTCAACCATCGCTGATACGCTCAAACATCATAAACTGAACTTTTAAAATCATTCACTTAAGATAAACTGATCATATACTGAACCTTGGGTTGCCATACGCTTAAAGAAAATTGAGCGTATGCCGAACCTTGAGTCTGCCATACGCTTAAAGAAAATTGAGTGTATGCTGAACCTTGAGTCTGCCATACGCTTAGTAAAAACTGAGCGTAAGTTGAGCTATACGCTGAGTGTATGTTGAGCTGTACGCTTAGTAAAAACTGAGCGTATGTTGAGCTGTACGCTTAGTAAAAACTGAGCGTATGTTGAGCTGTACGCTTAGTAAAAACTGAGCGTATGTTGAGCTGTACGCTTAGTAAAAAACTGAGCGTATGTTTAAACTTTATCATC